>MJUT01020062.1:180337-197263 GCA_002080005.1 Gigantidas platifrons | reverse complement strand
AGAAAACCTTGGTTTCCCATTTCGAATAGCGAGGAATGTCTGAAAACGCGGGAATCGTGAACCTTCCCAGGCCAACCAACATTTATATCGATGAATTTATAGGAATGGTCTACCACTGCCTGCATGCTAATGCTGTAATAACCTTTTCGGTTATAAAAGTCACTAGAGTTTTCTGACGGTGCAATTATAGGAATGTGCGTGCCATCTACAGCGCCAATGGTATGTGGAAACCCTAACTTAGCGAATCCGTTTACTACATCTAAAGCCGTTTGGTTTCTAGGAAATTTTACGAAGGTTTTAGTAAGAACTTGCCTCATTATCCTGCATGCCTCGTGAACAATATCACATACAGTTGATTTTCCAACTCCAAACAATGCTCCTAGTGATCTGAAATCAACCTGCGTACCCAGGTACCAAAGTGTCATTAGTAGTCTTTTGCCAACAGGCACAGCGTGGCGCATCACTGTATCCTTCTTTTTTAAATATGGACCAAGTACTTCTTTCAAGTGACTAAATGTTCCCTTCGATATTCTTGTGTGATGCCTCCAATCTCAATCTGTCCAAACATTTATTGCGTCATTGTTAATATCAACTGTTCTTTCTTTGGCCCACAACGATCTTTCTTTATATGGCTTGTTAACTTCAGCAGCAAACAGCAAACATGCCATTTTCCTCTTTCTTTGAATAGAATTTAAAAAATGTCGTCTTCTCCTTTGTCGCCTGTGTTCCAACAACATCTTTCTTTGTATTCTTTGTTGTTTAAATGAAATAGGAAACGCTAGTCTAGTGACAATCCAGAGAATAAGGCTAATAATCATTTCTCTCTTGAAACGCTCCATAGTTTTGTCGTTTGCAATTTTTTACGTTGTAGCACACTATCTGTGACGTCATATTCAACGTCATCAATGTCTCGTGGAAATTTTAACATCTCTAATATCAAAGTTAATTAGAAATAAGTTAATAATGTTTCATTTATAATTTACATTTTCTTTATTTCATTTTAAATACTTATTATATTCAATACAAGCTATATTCTGAGAATGTTTTTTTTATCTTTCTTTCTCTTTCAAATGAAAGTCCGACATTTTATTAAATCACACAATAATTTCTCCCTTTACTCCGTCATACCCCATCATCACCGAAAAATGTGTTGTCTATTGTACTTTCCCATTGTTCAAAAGTTATCTTGGTTTCAACGGAAATTTACAAAGTTATTAAAAAAAAATACCACATTTATTCACCATACAAATGTATCGGAGGAAGAGCTATGCATGAAAAAAAAAAATAGGATTGAAAATATAGAAAATTCCGAAAATGAATGCCAATAAGGTTCTCACTAGAATTAAAGATGGAATTTTATCATGGAAAATTATCGTTATTTCAAAAGTGCCGGGAAAGACGAGTTCGAGAGATTACACGTACATATCAATAAAGCTGGTTTGGAGTACATGTATATCTTTTTTTTGTTTTTTGTTAATAATTCGGCTTTTAAAACGATTTTCTTTAACATCAATATTGTGCAATGTCGTTTTGTTTTAAATTAAAAAGTTAATTGATATGGCGAATTAAAAGTTAACATCGTTCGGACGTAGACTCTATTTGATGCGCGTTGCAATTCCCATTAAAATGAACGTTCGGACAAGAATACGTTTCGAATGCGCATTAAACTAATTCGAATCCGATAATGCGAATCGAATTCGAATTACGTGTGAACGCAGCATTAGTGTTTTTGTCTCTCGATATTTTTTTATTTTGGGGGCGTCTCTATACATTTTATGCGTTTTCTTTTTTTTATTTATTTTATTTTTCCGCATTGGGTTTTTAATCAATAATAATTATAAAATATCATCGATTGTTAAAAAGTTCCGGTAATGTCCTGTATGAATTGAGTTTTGCTTCACCATAATCAGTGCCCGGCAAGCACGGCGGCGGCTACATAACATTGATATTATTTATAATAACTGCAACTCTTGGTTTTTTTATGGTATATTTATAGGATAATTAATTGGAGAGCGTGAATATCGTAAATATTGTCACGAGTGCCGAAGAACGCAGGGATTAAACGAGTGCTTGTTCCGCGCACGAGTTTAATCGCATGCGTTCTCGGCACGAGTGACAATGTTTACGATATTCACGCTCTCCAATCAATTATCCTGTTGATTATATAGATTTTTTAACATTAATTTCATAGTTTCCGAAAAAAATATTTATTTTTTCACACGAGTGACAAAGTAGTCCAAATGACAGTTTTGCGGGAAAATACGCGAGTGTGAAAAGAAATAAGTTATTTCACATTGTGATTTACCGATATTTCTTTCAGTTGGAAAATTCGGTAATTTATAGACATCTATATAATAATAATTCATTTAAACGGAATTCGCATTTAATTTGGCCGTAAAATATTTTTTACCATTCACGGTAATATACATGTTACATATGTTTACGGTACAGTTATGTATTCTTTTCTTAACGTTAATCACGGTAATACATGTACATTGAAAAAGATGTAAATCTAGGAATGGCTCGTCATTACACTGTCTAAAGAGGTGCGTGGTCCCCTATCATAGCACAAATTTAGGAGATTCTTTTAAAATATAAAATAAACTATTATGTGCATTTTATTTGTGACATTGTGATGAAGATTTTAAACATTTACCATTATTAATGTCATTATTAACTGCATACTGTAGTTTAACGTTATCTAGACCTTCGTTTTCAACTGGGCTTCGGTTGTCTTTCCCTTACTAGACCACATTCCAGACACACACAATCATGACAATGTTTCTTTCAAATGAACAATAAACTAACCGGGAAAAAAAATGAATATATGAATTCTGGAACATTAATATTTCTAAATTCCTTGAGCTACGGCCAATGAAGCTCCGGTTTATATTTAATTTAACGGAATATCGCATTCAGTTGAGTTCTTTCGTATACCCATATTGTACCCCAACGCAGATAGCGGCATTGTAACGTCAAACAATCGTTTCTATGCGCGACGTCACTGAACGATCGATGTAAACGTTTCTTCAAAAATCGCTTGGCACTCTCCAGGAAAAATACGTGGCACTCAAAGGGTTAAGAGAGTGATAATTCGTTCTTAACGCTATAAATGTATTAAGAAAACCTTCATCGTCGTTACCGTAAACCGGAAGTTCAAGTGCAAAATGTATTATGTGCAAAAATCCAGATTTCAATCAAAATAACAAAGTTAAATTTTGACGTTTTTTTTTTAAAGTAATGCTATATTCGTATGGGAAATATACTATGGAAGGAAACATGTGACGTCATTTCTGCTATGACGTCATGTCTTTTCTATCGGACATTTAGGCGTATACATTTCGCGGATTTTCCTAGTTGTTCTAGATCAACAAGGGCATGATCAGCACATTATTGTTTCTTTAATGAATATAATTTTTTATTCAGTTTTATTTAGATTTTTGTGTATTTTGTATGTTTTACACATTTAACATCTAATTTGGAAAACCAAAAAATAAAAAAAATAGTTGCATGTTCCCGGAGTGTCCATACATTACACAGACATTGTATCTTAAGATTTATATAAATGAAGTTATGACTAGCATATCAATCGCTATGCATAACATACAATGTACCTTGACTAAACATATTGGTATATTCCTGCTTTATTTTCATGTACGTTGTATTCTTGCTTGGCTTCCATTGTCTCTGTTTTATTTTGTAATCTCTGATCTGAATTAAAATAAATATTGTCTGATAAATTTACGAGTCAATACTTTGTATCATCACATTATGATTGTTTTTAACATTGTTGACTGAGGGTGATGATCATTTTTGATAAATGTAATTTTTTTCAGCTTACAATCAAAACATTTTTATATTATTAACTACACTGATCTTCCATACAAGCCTATTACAGACAACCACGAATAAGAAATAGTACTTAATGTCCGTTGTTGGTATCGTTGATAACTGCGTCCAGTTTGTTGTTTGTTAAATGTAAGTCTTTCTGGAAACGACTGGTTGCGTTACGGAGGACTAAATCGCATTGTTTGTTCTGGATGGTAGTTAGGTTTCGCTCCAGTAGTACAACTTTGTCTTAGTTCTGTTTTACTAGAACTTTGTATAAGTACAACAACCTCTGTCTTTAATAGCTCTTGTTCAAGCTTGAGGTGGATTATTTCTTCTTCAAGCGCTTTCGTGTTGTTTGTCAGTGACCCTTTAATTATGGTTTGTATGTGTCCACCATTTCCGTTTGCGCATTGACACTTGGCGATATCTTGCCTGAGAGCCAGTAATTCACGCGCTACAGCAGCCTCTAACTTTGACCTCGAGTGTCTTTCCTCTGTCAATAAATCCATTAATCTATTGTACCGTGTATCGTGTAATGACGTCCCACTTGTTCCTGTCTGTGTATTACCATCTAGTAGAAATCCCTGACAACTCACGAAAATCACAAGAAGCAGTAACAACATTTTCGTCATTCCCTTTTAGACCTAAATTGTGTCTTTATCGACAACATCCTTCTATTAATACTTTGTCGTATGATTTGAGACAGTTTTTATAGATAGCTATAACCGGGTCACTAATCTAAAGACAAAAATATTCGGGCATATTACTTTTTAAGTGTCTATTATTTAGTGCGCCTTCATCAAGTACGCTCATAGTTGATAGATTGGAAAGCCAAATAATTTAAAGTTTTGGGAGAAATAAAACCAAAGGGATATAAAAGGATAACGTCACCTATGTCTGAGGGAGGAGAACCTTAGATATTAATAAATACATTGTTACGAAAGTGGAAATTTCAATAGTAAATATATTTAATAAACCATATCAGTACTGAAGCGATGACTACCGAGCGGAAGATGCACTCGGGGACTACCAAACAAGTTTAATCTGCAGTCTATCTTTTTCCAATATTTCAATGACTCCTTCTATTCTCACTTCCGGTAGTTCGTGCTGTCCAGTGTTTTGTTGTATTTTACCTTTAAGTTTGTACTTTAGTTATTATATCTAGAACACCTCTGTAATCTATTTAGACTTTGGTACTCCGTGTACTTTATATATATTTTAGCTAACTAATGTTTTTGGTGTATTTTTGTATCCTTCATCGGGATTTTAACTCACACCATTGATACACTGCAACACATATTTGTTCCATAAGAATATTGACAAATCTCCATCCCCTAGGCCAAATCAATCATATTAAGATATAGGTTCATATTAAAATGTAGGTTCACGGAGATGATACCTTGTCATTTATGTGGCTTAATGTTAATATTTGTTTACAACGGTGATACCTTGTCAAGTAAGGTGGACTAGATGTTAACATTTATAACGGAGTTGATACCTTGTGACGTAAGGTAGGATTATAAGATGTCAACATTTATAAGGGAGGTGATACAGTGTCAGGTATGGTGAGACTAGATGTTAACATTTATAACAGAGGTGAAACCATGTCACGTATGGTGAAACTATATGTTAACATTTATAACGGAGGTGACGAATGGTGAGACTTAAGATTATCGCGTATAAATATATTGAAATAACGTGGTGTATTTGATGCAGCATTATCTGATAAAGTTTGTCAGTGACTTACGCCAGGTCGGTTGTTTTCTCCAGGGTATTCCGATTTCATCCAACAATAAAACCCACCGCCACGATAAAGCTAACATTTTGTCGATTGAAAGTGGCGTTGAACACCATAACGCTAGCGCTAACCTTTGAAAGGCACGATTCGTAATCATTAAATATTCTCATGTCTCTTTTACTTATATAGTATCATGTACTGTAATTAATGCTTTCTATTACGACTGCTGTAGTGGTTTATAATTCACGTGTCAATGATATATAATAGTATCATTTACTGTAATACTTTCTATTACGACTGCTGTAGTGGGTTCTAATTCACGTGTCAATGATATATAATAGTATCATTTACTGTAATACTTTCTATTACGACTGCTGTAGTGGTTTATAATTCACGTGTCAATGATATATAATAGTATCATGTACTGTAATACTTTCTATTACGACTGCTGTAGTGTGTTCTAATTCACGTGTCAATGATATATAATAGTATCATTTACTGTAATACTTTCTATTACGACTGCTGGAGTGGTTTATAATTCATCTGTCAGACACCGTGATTGTATTTGTAGATAGAGAATCCACTATCATGTGTATTGGAGTGAACAAATATATACTGCAATCATATATAAACCGGATTTTTCACAGGTAAGCCTATGGAGTATATATTTCTTAGATGATACGATATTCCAGAGCTGGTGGTTCCTATCAGGATTTTATTGATAGAGGGTTGCTGCTAACAAGGAAGCTACAGAACCAAGGTTCCTTTTGGTAAAGTTGAAGTCATCAGTTTTACGGTCGCCACCATGACTTTGTTGAACGCTATGGAATATCTGTGTCACAAATGCCCAGGGATATGTTCCACTTGTCGTAAACACTTCCCGGTCTTTTCCTCATTCACCACTTATTACCGGGTTTGTAAGTAGATTAAAACGACGGTGTCACTAGTGGAGTAGGAACTGCTTACCCTTCCGGAGCACCTGAGTTCACCCCCGGTTCTTAGTGGGGTTCGTGTTATTCGATCTTTAATTGTATATGTATATTTGGTAGATCGTTGTTTGTCCTTTTGTACTTTTTCTTTTGGCTATTGTGTTGTCTGTTCTTCCTCGATATACGGATTCTGATTGCCCCTTTGGTATTTTCAAACTCTTCTTGGCCGATGTTTTAAAGGCGTCTATATTTGTAATACCATTTGCCGCTTTGACATCTTGAAATACATGTAGTAGGGTGTCTGTTTTCTGTTCAGGGAACCGTACTTCATTTAGCAGTGCTATAAAATGCTGTTTCCGTGAAATTCCATCATTTGTAAGTTAACTCCGAGTTTATGGTTCATTTGTTCTGCGATCTAGTTTAAATGCTGTGTTTTATTCAGCAGTGTGGCGACACTCTGTAAATCTGAAGCAACTTTCAGATGTTTAAGCAGTGTCAGTTGATGGTCAAATTGGTCAGATTTGTTATTAACAGTTGTATCTTTTCCTTGCAGATTGTCATATTTCATACTCAAGGAATAGTAATTACTCTTTAATCTATCGTATTTGTAATACAGGGACTGTCGTAGTTGTGATCGTCTAGTGTTGTCTGAAATATTGTTAAAAGTGGCGCTAAGAACTGGTATCTGGTGCTTTTGTTAAGTTATTTAACAAAAGTCCATCAGAAATCTCACAAAAATAAAAACGAAAATAAAAATGAGTGAATTAATTTTCTACAATGATAACCGTAACCGTTTTAAATAAAAGTTAATCAGGAGTTATATTTACACTTTTTCATATCACTCGAATCAAAAACCTTTGACATTGTATCTCAAAATTGAGCAAGATAAAACCAACAATGTTGATAAAAAGATTTGATTTGATTTTTGGTGTTTAACGCCACTTTCAACGATATTTCAGCTATATCATGGCGACCAGTTTTAGTGGTGGAGGAAACCGGAGAGAACCTTATTCTTTTCAAAAAATGTCATGACCTCCCCTCGACTACCTCTTGTGAAGGCGCAGTGGTCGTCTTTGTCAGGAATTCGCCCGAGTAGAGAACGTCATGGGACACAAAGTGAAAGTAACAGCGCCACCTATGAAAACGGTAGTTCGGAACTCTCGGGGTTTTAGCTTTTTTCGAATGTTTTCCCGCGGATCCTTATACTTAGAAACACGATAATTAGAGAGAAAACCAAATATCGAATGGTAAAACCCCGAGTTCCGAACTTCCGTTTTTTATAGGCGGCGCTGTTACTTTCACTTTGTGTCCCATGACGTTCTCTACTCGGGAGAATTCCTGACAAAGACGACCACTGCGCCTTCACAATAGGTAGTCGAGGGGAGGTCATGACATTTTTTTAAATGAATAAGGTCTTGGGAGTTGAACCAAACTGGGTTTTGAATATATTAGAAGGAATTTAATAAACAAACACGACTTGAAGCGAGCGGGGGTAAAAAAAAGGTGTCCACCCTTGTATATGTTTATGCATTGATAGTATATTTACGTGGATAGTGACAAGGCCCTGTGGCTTGAGTATGCAAGAACTTCACACAAATAATATAATAACAATGGGTCATGTGACTTAATTAAACATGTGATAATTACCTAGTGTGAAATGTAAGGGTGCTAGGTAAATCTACATGTTACATGTCAACTTCTTTCCACACTTTCTTCAGTTTTCCGGTCGGTCTAAAAATATACCGATACCGGCAATTCTATAGTGAAAATCCATAAAAGTCACTTGCTTACACATTCCGTAGATCGTAGTATAATCTATATCTTGCACATCTTTACTAGAAAATAAAATTACCAGTTTGCACAAGAATGATTATTTTTTGTCTTCCACATTTTGTTTCTTTGGACTTTTGACAGGAGGATTCGCGCAGTCTATATGTCACTTCAATAGTTACGTTAATGAATGGATTACATTTTCTAAATTTAACAAAAATTATCTCAGATTATTTTTTTTTATCAATTTATTAAAATATGAATCCCAAAACTGTGAAATATTCATGGTTTTGATGCATATTCGTCGCAAAATATCAATACAACATCTACATTTTGTACTTTCGTTTTTACAAACTGTTGTTGACGTTACGTTAAAAATAGCCGACGTAAACAAATTGAAACACGACAAATTTGGCGGTCTGTGTCTATATTTAAAAGAAAGGCGCTATTTGTTTATTGAACTTGATCAAAAATCAAAGATTGACTATAGAGTGAACTTTTCTGTAGAATGCAATGATGCGGGTATAAAGTCATGACAAATTTTCTTCGAAGACGCATTTTGCTATTTTCCGAAATAAATCTGTTTTTCTACCTTTCAAAGCCATTTCTAAAACTTTATACCCACCTAAACTGCCATTATTTACATCTGTCTGTTGCTAGGAAAATAGCGAAAAAGTCCGAGAGACAACTATGTTTTGCTTAAATACTGTGCCGTTTTCCGTACGTCGCCACCGACTACCGCGTATTTTTTTACCCCATTGCTTGTTTATTTTTTTTTTCATTTTTGCTCATAAAACTAGTTTGTATCCTGTTTTTTTTTTTTTTTTTAATAAGAATCCAACATCTCTCTTTGAGAAAGTTAAGTGAAACTATCAAAATTTGCATTATGGCAGATATAACGTCGGCGACGTCAGGATCCCACAGAGTTGCTACTGATTTACTTTATCTGTCTTTCAAGTCTTTGGATCATGAGTGTACTTGAAGAAGGTTATTCCAGAAACTCTTAGTGCACACTAAATTTGATATCTATATATTTACGTTTTCCTCCCATTATATCGGAAAGCTAATTCCTTTGACATCGTATCAGTTGTTTTTCAAAGGGATCTAAATTTACCGATTATCTTCCAAATTTCTGGAATTGTTTTTAGCAGTATTTAATTTTCACGATCCGGAGTCTTAATCAAAACCGATTGTTTTACTGTATTAAAATATCTGAATCAGATTGAAAAATCGCTGGTCAAACGATTCTTAACAGGAAATGTTTATGATATTTATTTTACATTCATATTTGAGATAGGATTGATTACAATTCGAGAAACTACACATAATACGTTATCAGTCTCGAGATGTTATATATCCCGTTTTAGAGTGCAGTGGTTTTGTTAAGAGGTGAGGCGTCTGAAAACATTTTTATCTGAATGTTCCAACATTAATAAGTATGTCCTTAATAAGAAAAACATAAATTACGTGTATCTTTGGACAAAGGTAACAGAGAACGATTATTGATTTTCTGTCAAGTAGTGAAATGTGGGTCACCTGTTGCAATATAAATGGACAGCAATGTCATATCATTTTCTGTGGTTTATGAAATATAGGTGAGAGACGTCGTCTGCTGTGTGAGCGAGATTATTGATTTTATGTCACCGCACTTCTTCAAAGAAGTTTCTGTCACCGCACTTCTTCCATGAATCCTTAGATGTACCTTGTTAGCCAATCAAAATTCTACTTGCCACGAGAACATCAGATAAAATTTGTTATCTGTGAGGGTATAATATTTATATTTTGTAAGCCAATTATTTCGTATTACGTTTTTGTATACAACAGAAATGACGTTGCATTTTGGGTTTTATCCGATCAAAAACAGTTATCACAAAAGTGACAGGTAATGTTGCAATAGATTTATACACTATTTTTGTCCCACATATTTCATCACAAAGGAATACAATATTAGTGGGAGATAACACGCAAGATCAGAGTTCACGTGTTGTTAATCTTTAAGATCTAATGTAAGGTCAAAGTTCACGTGTTGCTAATCAACAAGATATAAGACGACCATTAACATTACACTGTCTTGTCATGATAACTTCTGATACTCTAAAATAAATCTACTGAATAAAACAGAAACCCATATGACGTGTATGAATTATGTCTGGCAAGCCCTCCTTATACATAAACATGAGATGGGTTTCTAACACATAACTTTTTTGTAATCACTAATCTAATTAAAATTAGAAGCTGGTCGGATCTTTATTTAATTCTTTATTTGATCTGATGGTTGACTATCATCTACCTACGAGGGACCGTCATTGTCGTATGATAGTTTGATTTTACAGCTACCTGTTCAATCAGTGCCTATCACCACTAAAGTTGTGAGTTCGAACCCTGTTCAGGCAAGGTGTACTCGATACAACATTATGTGATAAGTTTTTCCGTGACTTGAGACAAGTCGGTGGTTTTCTCAGGGTACTCCGGTTTCCTCCAACAAAAAACAAGTAGAGTTAAACATCATAAACCATCCAATCCAATCATAAACCACCAAATCCAATCATCTATCTACGAATCAGGTCAGGATACTTTATTGACGTTCGGAAGTTCTTTACAGTAGCCGTTATGCTGTTTAATAAATCAAGATTTTCATCTAATCTGGTAGATGACGTTTATTAATCATTCTTAAGTTTATAAAACTAAAATAGTATGTAGAAAGATAGGTTTAAAGATACCACGAGCATAGAATGTACTGTATTATTGTATACATTATACCGAAAGGGTGTATACCTAGCGATTGACTACCGTCTAACAAGAATCATGTCATAGCCGGTAACCTACTAAACTTGTCATCAATGATAATCGGTATACAGCTCACTTGATCTAAAGATCTAAAATTTGTTCTATCATCGTGGATCATTTGAATAGTGTCCAAGCGTATCGTAAATCTACAAGAGTGACTAATCGATAAAGAGACTACATTAGACAGTCGACTACTTCGTCAAATGACTGCATTAAGCAGTGAACTACTCTATAAAATGACTGTATAAATCAGTAGACTACTTGATAAAATTACTGTCTAAACCAATATAATACTCGATAAAGTGGCTCTCTAAACCAATCGAATACTGAATAAAGTTACTGTCTAAACGAGTCGAATACTAAATAAAGTGACTGTCTAAACCAGTCGAATACTGAATAAAGTGACTGTCTGAACCAGTCGATTACTGAATAAAGTGACTGTCTAAACCAGTCGAATACTGAATAAAGTGACTGGATAAACGAGTCGAATACTGAATAGAGTGACTGTCTAAAACAGTCGAATACTGAATAAATTGACTGTCTAAACCAGTCGAATACTGAATAAAGTGACTGTGTAAACGAGTCGAATACTGAATAAAGTGACTGTCTGAACCAGTCGAATACTGAATAAAGTGACTGTCTAAACCAGTCAAATACTGAATAAAGTGACTGGCTAAACGAGTCGAATACTGAATAAAGTGACTGTCTAAACCAGTCGAATACAGAATAGGGCGAAAGATCGAAGAACATTGAAGCAAAATCGGCGCACTTCCTGGCGTCATTTTGTTTCTAAATTAAATTGCCATACACCGATGAATAAGGTTTGGAATATGGTACAAAAAATTAAAGGCAAAAATAATAAAACAAACGTCCATCATTTAAAAGATGGACATGACACATTAACATCTGAACATGACATTTCAAATAAATTAGGCCAAATATGTTCACAAAACTCTTCTACCCAAAATTACCATCCCGAATTTCAAAAATTTTAAAAGCAAAAGAAAAAAACTAAATTGAATTTTAAATCAAAGAATTTGGAGGAATACAATCGCCCGTTTTCGTTAGATGAATTGAGAAAATCGTTGGATAAGGCGCATGACACTGTATGTGGCCCCGACGATATCATTACCAGCTTCTCAAACATCTTCCGGAATCAGCACTCCAAGTTCTTTTAGATCTCATGAATGACATTTGGGAAACAGGCGACTTGCAAGCAATTGGAAATTAGCTAATGTCATTCCTATTCCAAAACCTGGTAAAGACCATTCCGAACCGTCGAATTATCGGCCTATTGCACTAACTAGTTGCGTGTGTAAAACCATGGAAAGGATGATCAATGCTCGCCTTGTATGGTTTCTTGAATCCAATGGACTCTTGTCCAATATACAGTGTGAATTCCGTCAAGGTAGAAGCACATTAGATCATCTTGTGCGTTTTGAAACTTTTATTCGAAACGCATTTACCAAAAAGGAACATGCTGTGTCTATCTTTTTCGATTTATAAAAGGCATACGACACAACATGGAAATATGGCATTTTAAAAGACCTCTTTGATATGGGGTTGAAAGGTAATCTACCTAATTTTATTTCAAATTTTCTATCTTGCAGAGAATTTAATGTCAGAGTTAATTCAACTTATTCTGACATACAGGAACAAGAGATGGGAGTTCCCCAGGGAAGCATCCTCTCTGTTACATTATTCAGTATTAAAATAAACAGTCTTGCTAAAGTTTTAAATGAAAACATTGAGGGTTCTCTCGATGTAGATGACTTCCTGATATGCTATCGGGACAAAAATATGAACACCATTGAAAGACAATTACAACTATGTCTAAATAAGATAGAAACATGGGCAATGGAGAATGGGTTTAAATTCTCCAGCTCAAAAACTGTAGGGATGCATTTTTGTAATAAAAGAGGACTCCAACCAGACCCGGATTTAAAATTATATAATTCCCCTATTAAAATAGTTTCAGAAACTAAATTTTTAGGTCTTCTTTTTGATAGTAAACTTACCTTTCTACCCCATATTAAAATGCTTTAAAATAAGAGCCTTAAAGCTCTTAATATTTTAAAATTTGTGTCCAGTACCGACTGGGGTGCGGATAGCACGGTTTTATTAAATTTATATAGATCGTTGATTCGATCAAAATTGGATTACGGATGCATCGTTTACGGTTCAGACCGTCCATCGTATATCAAGTTACTAGATATAGTCCATCATCAAGGATTACGACTCTCACTTGGAGCGTTCAGAACGTCTCCAGTTGAGAGTGTGTATGTTGAAGCAAACGAGCCTTCCCTTGAAAACAGACGTATCAAACTTGGTATGCAGTATGCAACCAAATTGAAGGCTTATCCTTCAAATCCTGCACATGACTGTGTTTTTAACCCTCTATATGAAAATGTTTACGATAAACAACCCAATACAATTCAACCTTTTGGACTCCGAGTAAAATCACACTTTGAAAATTCTGATATAAATTTGGATGACATAGCACCTACTGTAATTCCTGAAAACCCTCCATGGTTAAATCCAAAACCTACTTTTAATTTTGAACTTACACAACACAAAAAATCAGAAACAAACCCTTTACTAATTCAGCAAAATTTTGCTGAAATTAGATCGGTAACATCTGAATACTCTGTAATATATACTGATGGTTCAAAGGATGGTGATAGAGTAGCGTCGGCAGCTGTTTTTGGACAATACTCGAATACCATCTGCCACTTCGATCTTCAGTGCAGAAGCTAATGCAATACTTCTTGCCTTGAAGTTCGTTGCCTCTTCTGAAAAGAGTAAATTCATGATCTGTTCCGATTCTCTTTCTTGCCTGTTGGCAATTGAGAGTTGTAAAACTCAAAACCCTTTTATTTTAAAAATTGTTGAAATTTATAAAAGCCTTGTTGCTATTGGTAAACATGTAATTTCTACATGGATCCCTAGTCATATAGGCATCCATGGGAACACAGTCGTTGACCGGGAAGCCAAGAACGCATTTGATGATCCTGTATCCAATTGTTCTATTCCTTATACAGATATTAAACCTTTTATAGTGAAATATATTTTAAAACGTTGGCAAGATAGCTGGGACCAGCAAATTCATAACAAATTACACGAAATGCATTCCCTAGTTGGCAAAACTCCTTGTTGTTACGGTCAAAATCGGAAGGAACAGGTAGTCTTGACCAGATGTCGTATAGGTCATGGTAGACTTACTCATAGCTATTTGTTAAATAATGAGGAACGACCGGAATGTATTCCGTGTAATTCTAATTTTTCATTAAGACATGTCTTGATTGATTGTGTGGATGTTGCCGATGTTCGGCAGACATTCTACAATGCCAACAGTTTATCTAATTTATTTACAAATGTCGCAGGCGACACAATTTTGAGATTATTAAAAGAAATTAATTTATATGCAAAAATATAGTCATATAACATATGTTCTAGATGTATGGTTTTATATTTTTAATGTTTCTTTTATTTGTACAACCCCCTCCCAAAGGGTGTGCCGGGGTAGAATAGGCACCAGGTTTCTCCGTCCTAGAGGAACTAGTCCTCTAAAAGGGGTCAACCCCGAGGAAACCTCGGGGTATAGAAATGGGACCGAGAGCTTCTTCAGCTTGAAGGGGCGTCCGTTGGTTGTGCGGGATGTATAAATTGACAACCATCCCGTCCTTCGGATGAGACGTAAATAAAACCGAGGTCCCGTGTTGAGAGATTGCCACCCTCTTCGCACGTTAAAGAACCCAGTGTAACAGCTCATTATGAGTATTGTGCTCATGATGAGTGGTCCATAAGAGACCTGTTGCACTGGCAAAATTCTCCGTCTCTACCCATCACATTTCTTTGTTTCGAGTCCCGTGGCGTTTAAATTATTCTCGTCCTGAATATAGCTGAAAAATTGCTCACTGGACGTTAAACATCAATCAATCAATCAATCAATCTATCTATCTTTGTTTTATTTAGCAACATCTGATCTGAGTTAAAAAAAAAAGAGTATTGTTTTATAAATTTACCTGTCATAGAGTCATAGAACATAGAAAAAACAAAAGACATCCGTCAGAAATTTTAGTTCTACAAAGTTGTACTGATCTAGTAAAAAGGGGCGATACAATTTTTTGGTTTTGGTTTAATTTCCACTTTAGCAAATCAAATATTTCTTCATTCTATAGAAGGATGAAACATAATGTTAATTAATCCAAAATCTTTAACTCACCTCCATTAGTTATTTCCTTTTGTAGCCTTAAGAAAGTCATGTTTTGACTGGCTTCAAGGGATTTGGTACTATTTTCCAACAGTTGTTCTATTGATTGAACCCTTTGAAACAGTGCGATAAAATCCCGCTTTCTAGCATTTGCATCGTTTGTTACCGCATTCAACTTGTTGTTTGTTATTTGTAAGGCTTTCTCTAAATGACTGGTTGCGTTACGGAGGTTTAAATTACATTGATTATTCTGGGTAGTAGTTAAGTTTCGCTCCAGTAGTGTAACTTTGTCTTTCAGGTCTTTGTTATTTTGGACAAGTTCAGCCACCTCTGCCTTTAATAACTCTTGTTCACGCTTGATGTGGATTATTTCTTCTTTCAGTGCTTTTGTATCGTTTGTCAGTGAACCTTGATTATTGATTTGGCTGTGTCCACTATTTCCGTTTCCACACTGAGACTTGGCGATCTCTTGCCTGAGAGCCAGTAATTCCTGTACTACGATAGCTTCCAGCTTTGACCGAGACCGTCTTTCTTCTGTTAATAAACCCATTATTGTATTATATCGTTTATCGTCTAGAGACGTCCCACCAGTTGTTGTTGTCTGTGTATTACCATGTAGTAGAAATCCCTGACAACTCACAACCATTACGAATAACAATACAAACATCTTCACTGTTACCTTTTAGAGCTAAATACTGCTTAGAGTGCAGTTAAAACTGAACAATCATATACTGACAAGATAATAATAATTTGTCATAGGATTAGAGATATGTGTTATAAATAACGGTTTAACACGGTCACTTAAATCCTACGACACAAATATTCGCGCTAAGTACCTCGGTACTTATTAATAGCATTTTGGTTATTTTAGACACAGATTTCCTTCCCAAACTGGATATATTAATGATAGCTTGTAGAAGCATAGTAAGAAGTGTTAAGATTTGCCTTAGGGGTCTTTGTAGTTTGTTGATTGAATAAAAAGAGAGTAACAAGCTGGAAAGGACCCGGGTGGCTCAATGAGTTAGGTAGTTGGATTACCTAACAACTCATACAAGCCTATCACCAATACGGCGTGGGTTCGCGCCTGGCTTTGTAAATTACAAAAAAAGTGCACTCGACCCACATGTAGCTGCAAGTGATACAGTTTACCAGTTGCTTGCCCATGGTCGGTGGTTCTCTCAGGGTACTTCGGCTTCTTCCACCACTAAAACTGGTCGCCATGATACAGCTGGAATATTGCTGAAAATGGCGTTAAGACTAAAAAAAAACAAGCTGGAATATATCGACAGCTTTATATCCAAAGCTATTATTCAGGTAATAGTATTCGAGCTCATTACCTTTTCTCTATTATACTTTTGTTATTCCTCCTGTATCTGTTTCCCTTGGAAAGATATAATAGTTTTTGCTATGATTTTCAAAATTTAATTAACTGTTAAAGTTATCTATAGGGTTGATTTATTTGTCGTTGATCTGTCTCTTGTGTACAATGTTGTCCATGTCTCTGGATGACCATTCGTTATCTCTCTTGTGTTCAATGTTGCCCATGTCTCTGGATGACCATTCCTTCTCTCTCTTGTGTTCAATGTTGCCCATGTCTCTGGATGACCATTCATTCTCTCTCTTGTTTACAATGTTGCCCATGTCTCTGGATGACCATT
>MJUT01020062.1:115125-179133 GCA_002080005.1 Gigantidas platifrons | reverse complement strand
TGGATGACCATTCGTTCTCTCTCTTGTGTTCAATGTTGCCCATGTCTCTGGATGACCATTCGTTCTCTCTCTTGTGTTCAATGTTGCCCATGTCTCTGGATGACCATTCGTTCTCTCTCTTGTGTTCAATGTTGCCCATGTCTCTGGATGACCATTCGTTCTCTCTCTTGTTTACAATGTTGCCCATGTCTCTGGATGACCATTCATTCTCACTCTTGTGTTCAATATTGCCCATGTATATGGATGACCATTCGTTCTCTCTCTTGTTTACAATGTTGCCGATGTCTTTGGATGACAATTCGTTCTCTCTCTTGTGTTGAATGTTGCCCATGTCTCTGGATGACCATTTTATTTATTACACCTAATTTTCTCTGATATTTATTTGTATGATGCTGCAAGCTATTGAATTAAATATAATGATAATTGACCAACATAAAAATTTAAAAAAAACATAATGAAAAACGATAATTGCCAACACAAAACAATTATACAGGAAGATTATAGTTATAGTCTGAAAGAAATTTGAAGTCCAGAATTAATTTATCATCTTGCTTTATGATGTCACATATATTTTCAACTTGACACTTGATGACAATTAATATCTGTTAGATAAATAGCGAAGAAGTCATCAGAGAAGAAGAGGCCGGGTTGATCATTTGTGGATAAAATGGTGTTTCTTTGAAAGTGATATAAAAAGGGCACCGGAGAAGAAGAGGCCGAGTTGATCATATTGTTTTGATAAAATGGTGTTTCTTTGAAAGTGATATAAAAAGGGCACCGGAGAAGAAGAGACAGAGTTGATCATTAGTTGATATTGCTTTGATAAAAGGGTGTTTCCTTGGAATTGATATACAATTGCACAAACTGTTTGTGAGGAATGAAATGTTAATTTAAACACATTGTATTGTCTAAATAATGACGAAAGGAGCAGACACATGTTCTTTACTTACTTTAATATTGTCTTCTCCATAATAATGTTCCATTATTACACCTTGAAATGAAATCTGACCTGTAGCATGTCTATTTATTGACCTTGACAAGTGACCCAATAACTCCAAAATAAATCCATGTCTCTTTTAATATTAATAGGACGTGATCAGGTTTGATGAACACTTAACTTAAAGTGCAGAAAACAACTTGTGACACCGGTTGATGGTGACATTGAACCTTAGCCGATCCTATCCAATATGTACATCTCCTGACCAAATTAGATGAAAATGGGATGTTAAAATATCAAGTTATATTCTGGCAACAATGCAATAAATGGTAAACGCATGCTTTCCCGAAACCAGGATCATCTTGACATTTGATCTATTGATCCCTATTGTCCCTCCCATATATGTATCACATGACTATATTCGTTGAATGTAGAAAGATAAACTCAAATTATTTTTGTAGAAATGTTGTCCATCACTATGTAAACTTTCTTTTCATAAATTACCCATTCCCAACAACTGTAAACGTAAACGAGAGGTAAATATTTTCTCTAAGATTTGGACAGTTGACTACTACTCGATAAAACGTTTTGCATCAATCAGTATACTTCTCGATAAAGTGACTGCATACATCAGTCAACTATCCGATACAATGACATTATGAATTAATCGACTACTCGTTACAATTGCTGTACAAATCAGTGGACTACTCGATAAAATGACTGCATAATTCAGTGGACGATTGCACCATTAACGACAGTTGGTTACTAGAAAAAAGCATGACTAGAAAAGTACAATAAGACAAACAATAATCTACAAAACACAAGATAGACAAATAAAAATCGAGCAACTCGAACCTCTTTGATAATTGGGGATGAACTCAGGTGCTCCGGAAGGGTAAGCCGTTCCTGTTCCACTAGTGGAACCTGTCGTATTACTCTTTTTAGAAACCAGATGATAAGTTATCAACAAGGAAAGGACCAGATTGTGATTATGAAAAACGGAACATAGTCGTGGTCATTTGTAATGCAAGTATTCCGTTGCTGGTAATCAAGGCACCAACTATTGCAAACAGGAAGACTCTTGATATGGACAAATAAATATGATGTTTATACGTATATCTTTCCAATAAAATCCGCTGTAACTTTTGTCCTTGTAAGCTTTAGTATAATCTCGGGCTTTACTATTCATTCATGTAGTTTAACCCACTGGAAAGATTTATCTAGCGGGTTTTCATTGGTTACCAGGTCAAAAGGTTAAATCAGGTTGTGTCAGATGTTAATATTGTTGTAGTGTAAACTTACAACAAAATAATAATTAAAGTCCATTCTTACTGTTTATATCTATTTAATTCTTATTGTTTACATTAAATAATTAATCTTATTGATTATCCTAAATAATTGCAGTTTTATTTTTATTGTTTACGTTAAATACTTATGAAATAAAATAACAAAGTTGTAAATATTCAGTGAATCGGTTTGCTTACAGTTCTGTCTTTATTGTATTTGTAGAATAGTTAAACAGGAAGCGTAGCCACCGTCTACATTCATCCTGGCGTGAACTGATATGGTATCATTGACTGTTAATTGTTCTATAACAGTCATTGATGTTGTCTGATACCAACCAGTCAGTGATGACCATCCACCAGCGATGGTAATGTTGTTTTTTTTCATATAATAGATACCATCTTTGGCATCTGTTAATAAGTAAGCTGATATAAGATAAAGTCCAGGATTTTCACATGTAAATATTCCAGATGTTCTGATTAAATCTATGTTATGTATTCCATTGGCTATCTTTACATCTGTAAACTGTATTACACCATTGGTAGTATCAGCACCTTTACAAGTCTTCAAAGCAACTGAAGCACAGACAAGATTAACATTATATCATCTTACAATTTTTCCATATGATTTATGCAAGTTATAATATTAATTACAGGGCCGCCGTGGTCGTATGGTAGTTGGATATACAACTACCCATGCAATTAGTACCTATCACCACTAACGTTGTGAGTTCGAATCCCGATCAGAGGATTCACCATTATGTGATAAAGTTTGCCACTGACTTGCGGCAGGTCAGTGGATTTCTCCGAGCACTCCAGTTTACTCCATCAATAAAACTGACCGCCACGATATAACTGAAATATTGTTGAAAATGGCGTAAGACATCATAAACCAAACCAAACCAAACCAATGAAAAGTAATTAAAAGACAATTATGACTTACTATTGTTGTAGGATTGTAATATTATTATTATGTAGCATACATGTTATGTCCAATGCAGACTTAAATACCCAAAGTGATATCTGTAGAACACTTAACTCTTGTTCGTGAGGATTAAGATGACAAACAGGATATGTACATAAATGACAGATAAGGTATTCCCAATGTTTGTTTTTCTATGTAATGTTGTGTAGATAGATCGTTGTTTGTCCTTTTTCTTTTGACGAGTGTGTCTACCCTTCCAGAGTACCAAGGTTCACCTCAGTTGTTAGTGTGTTTCGTGTTGCTGGATCTTTAGATTTTGTAGATCGTTGTTTTTTTCCCTCTATATCCTTTTTTAGGCCATTGTGTTTTCTGGCCTTCTTCGATTTACGATTGCCACTTTTCTATCTTCAATTCTTCCTTATTCCAATTGTTTCAATGAGCATGTCTATTAATAATTTATTTAAAAAACATTTCTTATAGATTGCTTTAACTTCATATACAATAAAGGACTTATTTTTTTCTAGAAAATATATATATATTACATTTATTAAAGGAAACTATACGAGATTGCAGTTATTTGAGGATTAAGATTATTTTGTTTAACGCAACTTTCAACAATATTTCAGCTATATCGTGGCGATCAGTTTTATTGGCGGAGGAAAACCACCGATCTGCTGCAAGTCACTCACAAATTGTATCACATAACGTTGTATCAAGTACACCTCGCAATAAGCGAGATTCGAACTCACAACGATAGGCATTGATTGCATAAGAAGTTGGAGATCCAACTACCATGCAATCACGACCAAGACGACCCTTGGTGATGTGTGACGAATTACGTGTTTTCCTGTGCATATATGAGGGTTAATGGTTTTTAAAATAAATCCTAATACATTCAGCATTCAGATAAAACTATATTGATTGGACAAAAATTCCCATAGAGCAGCTTAACCTGGCCAATAAGGAATATTCTGTAGAAATTCTGAAAATCAGAAATTACCCATTTTTCATGTTTTCCGACATTGGTAGAATTTAAACCCTCTTAGATGATGTTCATATGATTTGCTTAAATAAAGAATTGAAAGATCTTACAGGGCAAATAAAAATTTCACCCTGCCCAACCATGTTTCTAAGGAAATAAACCGACTTTCATCAAATTTTACATGTTTTTTAGAGGGGTAGGGCTAATATTTTGCTATTTATTTGTTAATCGGTAGGTAGAAGGAACATAATTATTCCCTTTTTACATTGTTATAGTACCCAGATAAAAAAATCAACCGTCATTATGATGCGGTATCCTTTATTTTATTAGTAAAAAGATATAAGCAGAATCCTGTGAAAATCTGCAAAATTGAAAATATCCCATTTTTCAAGTATTTTGGCCACAAAAATCACTTCATAAAGGATTACTAGTGCTTAATATATTAAATGTGATATATTTGTTTGGTATAGTATAAAAAAAAGATTGTAGTTTAGTACGAAATATTTTTTTATCTAAACTTTTAAGGGAAAAAATGTCTTTTTTGTCATTTCAGGAAGTGGGAGGGGTAGGTTTTTCACGTCTGACAAAATTTGGTAGCCACAAAGTGTATATATCTTGTATTCAATTGAAAGTTAATACTATAAGCTTTCATTTGATACCATACATTTAATGCTCGCAAAGACAAAAATTGAAACAAATCAAAAATCTTCAAAAAGCTGCGACAGGGTGTAAATATTAGCCTCAAACGGCAAGTTCGTCCCAAAATTTTCAATGTTAACTTGTTTTTTCTTCAAGTGGGTATATAGGAGGACTTAAAAACAGTATGTTAACATGGAAGGTGGGGTTGTACGGGGGGTTATGCTAGCCCACAGACTAATACTGATGAGAAAATATTATGCAATTTTCGGCAGGGTAAGGGGTAATATTTTGCTGCTAGAAGTCCTATACAGGGTTGTACTAGAACAAATTTTATTTTAAAATGTCTCCATGACATAATTTCACACGACAGATGTATAATTTGGTTGTCAATTTATAATATGAAAAAGATATTACACGCTTTGGGCTGAATAGAGCTAAAATCGGCAAAAATTATAATATTCCATTTTTCTGCAATCTACACTACAAAGCATGTTTTTGATGATGTAATGGATTTAATTTTCGATAAATGCAATAGTTTTAATAAATCCATTATAAAAATATCATCAAAGTTGTGTAATATTTTGTCTATTGTAAACAAAAGGTGAAAAATCTCGTTTTTACGCAATTTTATCAGGGTTAGGGATATATTTTTTGCCTCCTACGATTACTGAACTTCATAAAATATTAATAACTTTTATTCATTTGAACGATAATATAATCAGCTATCCACCAAACCCCAGTTTGTATGTTATAATAGTTGTTCATAAACTACAAGACCTCAGCAGCAGTGAAGAATGAAAAAATCTGAAAATCCGGCAAAATTGTCGAAAGGATGTTAAAAAGGGCTCAAAAATGTAAGTTCATCCCAAAATATTCAATGTTAACATGTTTTTTCTTCAAAAGGACATAACAAAGGACTAAAAACAATTAGTGGGGTTCGAATGGGGGTGGGGGGGGGGGGGTGCACGGTGACCATGGCCTAATGTACACATAAAGTTTGCCTTCATTTTAGAACCGATTCATACAATTGTTCATAAGTAATCGAGTGTTAATGACGTATGATACAAACCATTAATATAATTTTGTCTCATTTGAAATCACCAGCCCGTGATAAATTCCGACACTTTTGAGATTAACAATTCATTCTGGACATCAGAAATACTGCCGTTCTACATATATACATACGGGCGGCTTCTTTTATTTCAATAGTACTGTGTCTTATACATACTATATTTATATATTTTACCTCGATTAGACATTTTGTTGTTCAGTTCCTGTTGCAACAATACAGTCTGTTGTTGAAGGTTTAAAGACGTTGAATTCTCTCTCATTTCTAGTAACTTTGTCCTATCAGAAATATTCTGTTCTGTCAGTTTTGCTTTGAAACAAAAACAAAATATTGATTTGTTGAATCATAGATGTCGTATATGTTAGAGTGTGATGGTGTCGGTTCCATGTTGTATATTCAGCGAGCCACAACTCTAGAAATGTGGAAAGAAAAACTAAAAAAAATCGTTGTTAACGCTAGAAATGTGGTAAGAAAAACTAAATAACTCGTTGTTAACGCTAGAAATGTGGTAAGAAAAACTAAAGAGTTGAATACCATGGAGAACATATTTTCGTCGCAACCGGAAACAGGAATTGTATCTGCTATTGTGAGCATGCGCAAAAACGAGATAACACCTAAAAAGTAATAAATTATTTATGAAAATTCTTTGTTAAATTCTGAAGTATTTTGACATTTTTTGACAAAATGATTCTATCCTCGAATTGGAAATGTACTGTGGAAGCAAGCATATTACACCATGTCTCTACTATGAGGGACATTTACGCGAAAACATGAGATATAGACTTCGCTTATTCAGTTTTGCTTGCACTAGACCAATTAGATTATTAGCACAATCGAAACTATTATTGTTTTTAAGCATACACTTGCTTGATTCAGTTTTATTGCTGGACTATCTATCCATACATTGCATAGACATTGTTTCTAAGTGAAAGTCTTATGACGTGATGATTAGTCTATCTATCGCTCGCTTGATTAGGCCTCTCCTGCTCTTAATAGTATCTAATTTCTTACTAAAATGATAAGCCAGTTCCTATTTTTAGGGGTGGAAAATATTCGTGTCTTGTACGCTTGTACCCCCCTATACAAGACAAGAAAAAAAATCAAGCACATTTTCCCGGAAAAAATCTATTCATAGCCCTTCGCCACGGTTCAGACTTTATTATCATCAATAAAACCATGAAACTACGATTTGACGATCTTGCACCTTTTATGGTGTTTGGCTCTTATTCTCACCCTCTCTACCGTGCCAATGTTTGTTTTCTTTGAGTAAATAATAGAGTACTCTCCCTTGTTAGCAACTAACGTTAAGAAAGAAATTACCTCCCTTTGTCCAACGTCAAATTCCTTTTTACAGGTATTTTTAGCTGTAGTAGCATTTATAATGTATCTATAAAATGCATTGTATTCTATTTTGAAATATAATTTTTGTAGTGATGACTTCAACTTAAGAGCAACGTAGCCTAGCTTGAGTAGCTTTTGTGTTAGCAGCTGAGCTCTGCCCAGCAAATCACTGTACTGGACACAAGTTGTCGAATATCGTATGGGTTGTGAAATGTAGACTCAATACTCTAATGATGCTGGAACATAGCTAATGACAAAAGGAAAGTTGACTATTGGAAAAGTAAAGTCATCACGTTTGTCGCATCACAAGTGTATTACAGACACAAATATTTATAC
The DNA here is from genome assembly GCA_002080005.1 of Gigantidas platifrons. Taxonomy (NCBI): domain Eukaryota; kingdom Metazoa; phylum Mollusca; class Bivalvia; order Mytilida; family Modiolidae; genus Gigantidas; species Gigantidas platifrons. Next base: position 171,621 of record MJUT01020062.1, on the reverse strand, counting down.
TATAGATAGCCTACCTTGACTAAACATATAGGTATATTCCTGCTTTATTTCTCTATACGTTGTATTCTGGTTGGCTTTCATTGTCTCGGTTTTATTTTGCAACATCTGATCTGAGTTAAAATAAATATTGTCTAATAATTTTTCGAGTCAATACTTTGTATCATTACATTATGATATTTTGAACAATTTTGATGATGATGATGATGATGATGATGATAACTTCACATGATTTTAAAAATCTTTCGATACTAAATTTCAACTTTTTTTCAGCTTCCAATTATATCTTATTTTCTATATAGTTAACTACATAAAGTAAATAGTTCCTTGTATAGAATGGGAATATTGCAGGAATTTTTAATTTTGTTATTTAACCTTTATTTGGATATTGAATGAAACACACAAATAATTGATCCAAAATGTTTGACTTACCTCCATTAATTATTTCCTTCTGTAGTTTTAAGAAAGTCATACTTTGACTGGCTTCAAGCGACTTGGTACTATTTTCTAACCGTTGTTCTGTTGATTGAACCTTTTGATACAGTGCTATGAAATCCTGTTTTCTGGCGTCTACGTCATTTGTAACTGCGCTCAGTTTGTTGTTTGTTATTTGTAAGGCTTTCTCTAACTGGCTTGTATCATTACGGAAGTTTAAACAACATTTCGTTTTCTCCATGGCACTTAAATTTCGTTCAAATTGTAAAATGTTGTCCTTCAGTACTGTGCCATTTTGCATAAGTACAGCAACTTGTTGAGACATCACAGAAAAATTATGTTTTCTCGCATTCGCATCATTTATAACCGCATTTAGATTATTATTTGTTATTTGTAAAGCTTTCTCTAAATGACTGGTTTCGTTACGGAAGTCTAAGCTAAAGTCTGCATTCCGCAAGGTAGTTAAGTTTTGTTCTAATTGCATAACTTTGTCTTTCAGTACTGTGTTATTTTGCATAAGTCCAGCAACTTGTGTTTGTAATAACGCTTGGTCACGCTTCAGGTGAATTATTTCTTCTTCAAGTGTTTTTGTGTCATTTGACAAGGAACCTTGATTTATGGTTTGTGTGTGTCCACCATTTCCGTTTGCGCATTGACACTTGGCGATCTCTTGCCTGAGAGCCAGTAATTCACGCGCTACAGCAGCCTCTAACTTTGACCGCGAGTGTCTTTCCTCTGTCAATAAATCCATTAATCTATTGTACCGTTTATCGTCTAATGACGCCCCACTTGTTCCTGTCTGTGCATTACCATCTAGTAGAAATCCCTGACAACTCACGAAAATCACAAAAAGGAGTAAAAACATTTTCGTCATTCCCTTTTAGACCTAAATTGTGTCTTTATCGACAACACCCTTCTATTAATATTTTGTCATATGATTTGAGATAGTTTTTATAGATAACTATAACCGGGTCACTAATCTAACGACAAAAATATTCGGGCGTATTACTTTTTTACTATCTATTAGAACTTGATTTTTTGTCCTTCACATTTTGCTTTAAAATAAAAACGTAGATATATAATTTAGTGCGCCGTCATCAGGTACGTTCATAGTTGATAGATTGATAGCCAAATAATTTAAAGTTTTGGGAGAAATAAAACCAAAGGGATATAAAAAGGGTAACATCACCTATGGCTGAGGGAGGAGAACCTTAGATATTAAGAAATACATTATTAAGAAAGTGGAAATTTCAGTAATAATTATATTTAATCAACCATGTCAGTACCGAAGCGCTAGCTACTCGGGGGAGATACCCTCGGGGACTAACAACAAATTTTATTCAGCTGTATACCCTTTTTCAATATTTCAATGACCCCTCCTAGACGCACCTCTGGTATTTCGTGCTGTCCAGTGTTTTGTTGTATATTACCTTTAAGTTTGTACTTTAGTTATTATATCTAGAACACCCCTTTAATCTATACACAAAGAAAAAAGTTAAGCACCCCCATGTTTTTTTGAAATGACAAATGATACGACAAGTATCACGAGATTACTGACCAGATAATCTCAAGAACACAATGGTGATATGTTAGGACATAACATTGGCTGTAAGAAACCACACAAAAAAATCAAGGAAAATGTTAATATAATGAATATTTAATCACAATATCACAAGGCCAGTTTTTGCAGTAAAACATGTCCATTTTAAGTATTGACCTTCATATTCCAAAAAGCACGATAAGATTGTCATTTCACTTTCAAGACGTCACTTATGAATCACTTGACGACATCTATTGTTCAAAGTTCAGTACCGGGTGTAACCCTCACGTGCTTGGATGACGGTATCAACCCTGCGTCTCATTCCTCCAGTTAGACGTCGGATGTCTTGTTGTGATAGCTGCTGCCATTCCCGATGCAATGCTGCTTCCAACTGACGAAAGTTTTGCACAGGAGGTTCCCGAGTATGTATACGACGGCCTAACATGTCCCAAATATGCTCTATGGGATTCAAATCCTGACTCGTGGCTGGCCAAGGAACAGAAGTCACGGCTTCGCCTTGGAGGTAGGCGGTTACTGCTCTTGAACGATGAGGCCTGGCGTTGTCATCCAAATACACAGGCACTGTAGCTAGTGGGTGGTTGTCGAAATGAGGGACAACAACTGGTTGCAAGACGTATCTGATGTACTGATCACCAGTTAGGTTCCCTTGTATGGTGACTAAATCCAGTTTGCAGTTATAAGAGATCCACCCCAAACCATTCCTGAGCCTCCACCGTAAGGGACAGTTGGTTGGATGTTCATTGGGGTATAGGCTGTATTTTTGTGTCTCCAAACCCTCATCCGGCCGTCGGTTACATGAAGCTGAAACCGGCTCTCGTCTGACCAATGGATCTTGCGCCATGTCCTTAAATTCCAACCACGTCGTGCTAAACACCATGTCAAACGTGATCGTCGATGTCGGTCTGCCAACAGTGGACGTTTAATGCCTCTCCTTGACTTACAAGTATACGAATGGCATCCGTCTAACCAAACGCTGCAATGCCCTGTCGTCACGATCAGATGTTACCCGTGGTCTGCCGGATCTTGACAAGTCTTTCACATTGTTGGTTTGTGTGTGTTTTCTCACCAGTCGGCTGACTACAGTAAAGTGGTAGCCCATCTGACGTCCAATAGCTGTGATGGACATCCTTGTTGTATGCATGCCGATTATTTGCCATCTTTGTGCTTCTGATATTCGCCTTCGTACCATGCTTATTGAGAATGAATAAATGTTTTAAAACACTGGACTTAAATACCCAAATTCGAAGCGTGAACATACTGTATTTTGAGTAATGCGTGAGAGGCATCGTTCACGTGCATGACTAGTCGATATTAGAAATAATGGTCACACCTGTGTGAGCACATCTTTTTAATGGAACATTGTTCTTGCTATAATCAATAAAAATATTAGAATCTAAACTTAGTGTAACTTATTATGTTTTAATATATCAGGGGTGCTTAACTTTTTTCTTTGTTTATAGTATAAAATTCTAACTTCTAAGATGCCTGTGTTTTTGTTCAAAGTACTGTACCTTGTATAGCAGTGTAATAAAATCATGTTTACGTGAAGCGCCATCACTTGTAAGTTCTAGTTCTAAATGCTGTGTTTTATTCTGCAGTTTGGTGACACTCTGTAAATCGGAAACAACTTTCAGATGTTTAAGGAATGTCGGTTGATGTTCAAATTGATCAGATTTGTTATTAAGAGTGGTATCATTTTCTTGCAGATTGTCATATTTCATACTCAAGGAATAGTAATTACTCTTCAAACTTTCGTATTTGTCATACGGGGACAGTCGTGGTTGTGGTCGTATTGTGGTTAAATTGACAACTTACTACCTATATATAAGTGTTTATCTCTACCTATGCAATCATTGTTTATCAACACTTAAGTTATGAGTTCGAATTCCTTTCATGCAGGGTGTTCTCGATATAATATTTTGTTATAAAAGTTTTCAGCCACTTGCGGAAGGTCAGGGGTTTTCCTCGGGCACCCCGGTTTGCTCCACCAATAAAACTGACTGTCACAAAATAACTGAAATATTGCTAAAAGTGGCGCTAAACACCATAAACCTAACCATCATCCAGCGCTAAACACCATAAACCTAACCATCATCCACTATTTATCATACAGTGTTTTATTCATCACTTCGAACAAATAGTGTTCAAATGTTCCTTTAAAATCTTTCCATTTTGGTTGTTCATCCGTAATTCCTTGTTTCGTTGCCGTCAGTTGATGTCTAAGATCGTTCACATAATCTACCGTGTTAACACGAGATTGTCTCTCGTCATGCAAGAAGAGTTTGAGATACCAAAGGGGCAATCAGATTTCGTATATCGAAGAAGAACAGACAACAGAATGACCAAAAAAACAAGTATTAAAGGACAAAGAACCGATCAACAAAACATACATATAAAACTAAAGATCGAGTAACACGAACCCCACTAAAAACCGGGGGTGAACTCAGGTGTTCCGGAAGGATAAGCAGTTCCTGCTCCACTAGTGACCCGTCGTGTTAATCTATTTACAAACACGGTAATAAGTCATGAACGAGGAAAGTACTGGGAAGTGTTTACGACAAGTGGACCATACCGTGGTCATTTGTGACTCATATATTCCATAACGATCAACCAAGTCGTGATGGCGACCGTAAAACTTTCGAAGTGATGACTTGAACTTAACTAAGAGGAACCCTTGGTTCAGTAGCTTCCTTGTTAGCAGCAACTCTCTATCAAGGAAATCCTGATAGGAACCCCAAGCTCTGGAATATCGTATCAACTGAGAGATATATACTCCATATGCAGGTATACTGCTGAAATGTTGCTACATATGAATGGACAGTTCACAATGGGAAAATTGAAATCATATCTTTTGTCGTAAAGTTTCGTTCTTAACCGCCCTTCCTGTCAATTTCGAAGTGTAGGTCAATGTATGAAGCATACGTATCTGTATCTGTGGTATCTTTTATTTCAAGCTCAATGGGATAGATGCGATCAACGAAATCACCAAACCTAGAATTATTTAGAAAGGACATCATCTATATAGCGGAACGTAAAATTAAAGGATCGGGTTAGTTTCTTTTCGCTTTTCTTGAGAAGCCCCTGTATGAAATCTGCCTCATACGAATAAAGGAACAAGTCGGCGGGAAGAGGGGCACAGTTTGTACCCATAGGTATGCCGACTGTCTGTTGAAAAACACGTGCACCAAAGATAGCAAATATGTCGTCAATCAAAAACTCGAGCATGTCGATGATATCAGTTTCAGAGAACTTTTTGGTAGAATCAGAGTGTTTTTGTTTTTACAAAGTAAGATCTGTGCCTTCCTAGCACAAGGTATTTGTTTCTACGTTGGCCATTCTTCTTTATGAAACACAGTTGCACCAAATCCCTTAATTTGTCCTTCAGCTTAGAGTGAGGTATAGTTGTGTAGAGGGTAGAGAAGTCAAATGTTTTAATGTTATTGCAGGAGGAGAGGGACCTAGATTGTATGTACCCTAACAGATCTTTAGAGTTCTTCAGAATCCACATCTGATTCACACCACCCCTAGAGTAGCTAGTGTCACAGTACCTCTGAAGCCTGGTTTTGACCGCCGATAGAATACATGTTAATAATTTGGAAAGGTTTCGTGGAGCATTTGGCAGACCCAGCGGCATAGTGCTGTTTGAGATGACACTTATGTAATTTAGGAATCCAGTAGAGTGATGGTACATCCAGTTCTTCATCTTTGGTTGAAATTCCAAAGGAATATAAAACAGACCTATGATTATCCAGGATTTCCTCTTTCGTAAGTGTCGTCGGGGTATATGTATATGCAACAAATCCATGAGCATATTAACGTGTTTATCAGTCAAAAAAGAAAAATTGATAACTGGTGCAGTTGCTAAGGTATCTAAAAAAGTCCATCAGAAATCTCATAAAATAAAAAAAAAACGAAAGCAAAATGAGTGAATTCATTGTCTACAGTGATAACCGTAAACTATAGATATACCCTTTTAAATAAAACTTAATCAGGAGTTACATTTAGCATTTTTGTATCACTAGAACCTATAAAATTCGGTATTTTATCTTAAAGAAAAACAAACAATAAATCACGTTGATAAAATTAAAACAGTAGATGAAAAGAAAAGTTTGAATATATTATAAATAAAGTATCCTGACCTGATACGTAGGTAGATGATTGGTTTGATTGGTTTATGGTGTTTAATGCCACGTTCAACAATATTTTCGTTATATCGTGGCGGTCAGTTTTATTGGTGGTGGAAACCGGAGTAACCGGAGAAAACCACCGACCTGTCGCAATTCACTGACAAACTTTATCACATAATATTGTATCGAGTACACCTCGCCATGAACGGGGTTCGAACTCACAGCTTTAGTGGTGATAGGCACTGATTGCACAGGTAGTTGTTAATTTAACTACCATGAAGGCCCCTAGAAAGAATCTTAGTATAATTGTCTTCTTATTTCTAAATATGTGAACCTTCAAGGTTGCTTGTAGAACAAACCTTTAAAACATTATCATTAAATATATGACAATTTCGTTGAATTTGCCTGAAAAGTAATCCTTTGTGTGCATTAAACCGAAATAACTTCTATAAAAACGCATCATTTAGGAGATAACTGTATTGTATTTGAAAATTGCACGACATCAATTGGAGATTTGATGGTCGCAAATTGAAATTACTGGCGACGCGATTGCGACCATTAATTAAGAATTGAATGCATTCTTTTGAAGTTTCATTGGGGTATGAAAGCGTTGACCGAAGTACATTTTCAATGAAGCGCGGTAATTTTATTTGTGTTAGATTATTTGCTGTTGAAAATTACTACCCCACTGATTGTTTACATCTGACGTCGTCACGTGCAAGTTCGGGTTTGAGTTTCATTGGGATGTGAAACATCTCAAGATTTGTATAATCATGTGACCACTTCATAGCCAATCATATTGTAATATTTCAATGAAAAACGGAAGTAATGTAATTATATGATAATGTAATCATGTGTATGGATGTGCATTGCCACATTATTGACAAGATGGCGTAAGCGGTCAGCTAAAATTCTAAAAATATCTCATGCTATTTTAACCGTGGAATTTATACCGTGAAAATTACACTATTAAATCGACAATTAATGCCGTGAAAGTTTCAAATACAATACAGTTGTCTCCATTCTAATGTAAGCATGTGCATTACCACATTATTGACAAGATGACGTAAGCGGTAATCGGAAAACATAATTCAACCGTGGAACTGATACCTTGGAAATTATAGCATTGTCCAATCACAAACCAGGAATATTAAACAACTACGTTAGAATGTATAATAAAGTTGGAAATATGCCAAAAAATCAAGATATCCCCTGCTCCATATGTGTTTCTGTCGAAAAATGTTTAATTATTAAAATCTTTTTATCATAATATTTACTGCACAATACTTTAAAAAGTATGGGCATGCAGCGGTGGTTTATGGTTATGGTGCTTAACGCCACTTTCAACAATATTTCAGCTATATCTTGGTGGTCAGTTTTATTGGTGGAGGACACCAGAGAAAACCACCGACCTGTCGCAAGTCACTGACAAACTTTATCACATAATGTTGTATCGAGTACACCTCTCCATGATCGGATTCGAACTCACAACGTTAGTGGTGATAGGCACTCATTGCACGCACGGTTAGTTTTAAATCCAACTACCATACGATTACACAATCTCTACCCAGAGTTGTCGGTCCTTATACGATAACTCTGGGTAGAGATTGACGATTACGTCGTCGACGACCCCTGATATGCAGTGGTCTAAGCAAATACTACACAGATAATCGATCGAAGGAACACGCTAAATTAAACAAAGGTCAACGTAATTAAAAATCCAGTTTTATAATACTCGTAGACAATCAAAATAATTGTTAAATCTTTACTAATTAATTATATATAATTTGCCATAACTCAGATAGGAACGGCAATACTCTAATACTGTCTAAGAACGGGGAACATCATGATCTTCTTTCATTTCGAATGGAATAATTCTGATCACGTTTTGGATGAGTTTCCCTGTCGAAATAATCCGCTTGGTACGGACTTGGATGTCCCCCACAGGTACTATCATCTGGTCGGTGTAATTCTGATCCATCACATCGAGTACCGGTATGAGCACTAGCCTGGCAGGTCTTTGGTATATTGCACCCAAGTACTTTTAAAAAAAGGTTGAAAATACCAAAGGGGTAATCGGAATTATAAATGTATTCACTTTTATACAGTATAATAGATATTTTGCGCATTCTCCACTTGATTCTAGAGTCGTACGAGTTATTTCCCTTACGACGTGCAAAATGGTTCCCGGTCTAGCAAGAGCAATGGAAAGGACAATGAATTCGTGCATGTTCTAATTTGTAGATATTTCAACATTTCAGCAAAAGTTGGTACAACATTAAAATTTAGACCAAATTATGTGAAAAACATATACTATTTTCATTGAACTTTTCATGAAAGGGGATCCTTCTGCCCGCTTTAAAGGGAAATAACTCATGTAAAACCTATAATGTTAGAATAAAAAAAAATCGGAAATTTACTGTGCAAATGGTATATTGTAAAGAAGTGAATATCATTTAAACGAAGCTCTATATTTTGAACTCGGATAACTCGTTTCCGGCTTTCTAACTCATATTGTGTTTAACGCCACTTTCAGCAATATTTCAGTTATATCATGGCGTTCAGTTTTATTGGCAGAAGAAACCGGAATAGCCGGACAAATTCACCGACTTGTCGCAAGTTACTGACAAACTTTATCACATAATGTTGTATCGCGTACACCTCGCCATGAACAGGGTTTGAACTCACAACATTAGTGGTGATAGACACTGATTGCATGGGTAGTTATAAATCCAAATACCAAACGATCACGACCACGACGACCCGATTAATAACTCTTGAAAAGTAAACACCGTACAAGACTCGTATTCATACTATTTATTACACATATGTTGTATGCTTTTGTTTGTGCTTATTGTACGTTTCTAAAGAGAACTAAAATGTCATTGTCGGATGCTCGACTATATTTTCGAGTGTGATGACGTTTGTACCGTGACGTCACACAGTGAAATTAACGTTCTACCTTCCTAGACGGTCAGTCACCTATGAACATTCATTGACCATGCTATTGTACTATCCATGGTTATGTTATCGTTCATTTTTGTGATAGCATTTGGTCTTTTTAAGTGGAAGCGAATTTGTGCAGTCTCTTCTTTTATCGTTTGTTTATATCGGCGCTGGACATTTTAGCGGATTGATAGGACGTTTTAGCGGAAAATTTTTGGACATTTTAGCGGAAGATTTATAAGACATTTTAGCAGAATTTAAAATAGGATGTAGACATTTTAGCGGGAGAGTTAGGTCAAATATACCTCTTCCGTTAGCCACACTAAGTCTGTTGCCCTTCTTACCAATGGGGAGGTGGAAGTAGGATTTTGAGCAGGATATAGTTCATTTTAATTTATTTTTTATTTCATCAGGTTCATGACTATGCTGGTTCTATCAGTTCGGATACGAGCTTTGAAGTCTTTCACGGAGCATCTCCAATAAACAACATCAGATTTTAGTATTCCATCAAATCTGTACCGAAACCAGTCGTAAATGATACTCCTTTTCCCTCGATTCGTTTCTACCTCTACCACTTCCATACTGTTCAGTGTTGTAATTACAAATGAATATGTACATATACTTACCTTGTGAGTTTTATTCAGTTTTTGCTGACTTTACATTGATTGTTTAAGAAGAATTAAAGTTACATGTGAAACAATTTCGCTAAAATGTACATTGTATTTTTACAGGTAACCAATTTTTTTTCCGCTAAAATGTCCACTAAAGTTCCCGCTAAAATGTCCATTCACACGTTTAGAAATTCCGCTAAAATGTCCTGCGCCCGTTTATATATATGTATATGTATTGCCGCTGGAGATTTGACCATCAATCGGGGGTTTGGGGTTACATTAGCCGGTCTAACCCGCCATATTCGTATGCCTGTCCCAAGCTAGGGCCTGAATTTCCAACGTCATATCTCGTGGTCTCTTTATGTTCAAGACTGAGGTGAGATGTGATTGTTCGTTTTATTGACGTTAGTGAAATTGTTGGCTATCTTTCTTTAAACTTTTTTTTGATAATTTTCCTCCATTTGCAAAATCTCAGAATTTTACGAACATCTTTGTTATAATAGTTATCACATACCCTGGATATCTCCAATACTCGGATAATTCAAAGTACAATCGTTGGTTTGTTTGACTGTGACTCCGTGAGGTTCCACTGTGATCGGAGCGATGCGTCTTGTTTTTAATTCCAAAATTATCAAAATTCAAAGAAAGCTATTGTTTTAATCGACCACCATGTACAGGGCCGTCTTAACAGCATTATAGCCCTCCGCGCAAAGCTATGCACTCGGGTCCCTACCTAAGCAATCACTCACACCGTAAATGGCCAATAAAATTAAACATATATGTATTGTATTGGTTCACAATCAGTGTTTAGATACACACAACATTAGAGTGCCCCTATGCACGTGGGGACCCCATGCAACTGCCTAGAGTGCCCAGGTGTTAAGACGGCACTGCATATGGAACATCCACATACCTTTCAATGAAACGTGTCGAAAAATCGATAATATACTATATCATGGTGTAGGGAGTGAATGAGTGATTGTTGTTTAACGCCAATTCAGCAATTTTTTAGCTATATCATGGCGAGAACAAGTTAATTTTCAATGAGATGATGATGTGGTTCGATTTCTTCTATGCCAACATGCTGCGTTGGATTTTCATAGTGCTACCTCACTGAAACAACAGTCTGTAGATAGACATGTCGCTCTTCTCGGACACATTATTCTGATTCCGAGCCAACCAGTCTTTACTCGTTCTCATTAACGCGTTAGCGGAGAAGCAACAAATTCCAATTTTTGGTTTGATCCGACTGGGGCTCGAACCCAAGATCTACCGCACTCGAGGCGAGCACGCTAACCATTACGCCACAGATGCGGTCATGGTATAGATGATTTTGCTATCATGTAAGACTACAGTTTATAACTACTCCGATAATATATATATATTGGATATATTTTATCAATTTGAAGCTCGTTAGATTCATAAAGTATGTGTCTTAACAGATATTGTATCTGATCTATAAAATATAATTTTTTTTTATTATACTCACTTGTTCTGGATTTTACTAAAATAGCAACACATCACATACCTTTTAGCACAAGTATAAATAACAATGTATCGTGTACATGTGTACATATTTTCGTGATTTCAGTACAAACGTTTTACAGGAGTACACATAAAGTATTCAGTCAGTGTTTCACTATAATTTGACTTCCTATTATATCTCACAGCATGTCCCGTTGTCTTAATGTATCTTTGTATCCGTATAAGTCTTGTTCCAATTATCAAGAGGGTAAGGCTGCGATCCCATTAACCGGTTTAACCCCGTCACCTTTTCTTGCCTGTCTCAAGTCAGCACCTTGATTTCAAATGTCATGAGCCATAAAAAATCAAATATATCCTTCAACACCAATGAAAGTAGGACACCGAAGTTTCTGAATTTACAATTATTAGAACTTTTTTTAATTCTCTGTATTTTCTTCCTTTTTTCTTTGTTTTATTTGGTTTTGTTTTTGTGTTTTTGTCATTTTGTTTTTTGTTTTTGTTTCCTCTTTGTTTTGTTTTTGTGTTTTTGTGTTTTTTGTTTTTTATTTTTGTTTCCTCTTTGTTTTGTTTTTGTGTTTTTGTGTTTTTTGTTTTTTGTTTTTGTTTCCTCTTTGTTTTGTTTTTGTGTTTTTGTGTTTTTTATTTTTTGTTTTTGTTTCCTCTTTGTTTTGTTTTTGTGTTTTTTGTTTTTTGTTTTTGTTTCCTCTTTGTTTTGTTTTTGTGTTTTTGTGTTTTTTGTTTTTTGTTTTGTTTTTTGTTTTTGTGTTTTTGTGTTTTGTGTTTTTTGTTTTTGTTTCCTCTTTGTTTTGTTTTTTGTTTTTTGTTTTTATTTCCTCTTTGTTTTGTTTTTGTGTTTTTTGTTTTTTGTTTTTGTTTCCTCTTTGTTTTGTTTTTGTGTTATTGTGTTTTTGTGTTTTGTGTTTTGTGTTTTTTGTTTTTGTTTCCTTTGTTTTGTTTTTGTGTTTTTTGTTTTTTTGTTTTTGTTTCCTTTGTTTTGTTTTTGTATTTGTGTGTTTTTTGTTTCCTTTGTTTTGTTTTTGTTTTTTGTGTGTTTTTTGTTTCTTCTTTGTTTTGTTTTGTTTATGTTTTTGTTTTTTGGCATTTAGAATATGGTTCAAAGATGCGGTTATAGAGTTTTTCGTAGAGGGTTTCATAGCTAAATTATGGTTAGGCGAAAATAGACTTTAGCAGAGAGATGGTTTTATCAATAGAAGGTTGGCAGGGCAAGTGGGGTATACCATTCTGTAACGGACCGTCTTATGCGGCGTCTACAAGCAACTAGAATGGTTGATGAACATCCGCGATCTGGCAGGCCCCGCAAAACTACACCTAGAGGGATATGGTAATAGCCCGGTTTACCAGGATAAATCGTTTTGCTACATCAGCTCGTATTCGAGATGAATTGAATTTTTAGGGTCATGTATCTGTAAGGACTGTTGACAGGCGGCTCAATGAGCAGCGCCTGTGCACAAGACGACCCCATAAAACGGTCGCAACTATCGATGGCTCGATGGAATTGGTCATGTGACCATCTCCGTTGGAATATTCGTAATTTGAAAAGAGTCAATTGGTCAGACGAAAATCGATATTTATTGCGCCTCGTGGATGGCCGCGTTCGAGTCTGGCGCCATAGAAACACTGCATTTCATGACGGGAACGTGATGGGTACAACAGCGTTCGATGGCGGCAGTGAAACTGTCTGGGGGTCTTTTCTTTTAATTGTAAGTTGTACTTGCATGTCTTACAATGTAACCTCAATGGCGTTGCATACTGTGACAACGTGCTCAGCGCACACGTTGCACCCCATTTTGATAATCATCCATTGGTTGACAGGCAGATCTTTATGAAAGATAACGCCAGACCGCACAGAACTCGCATTGTGAGAAAATGCAGACAACAAAAGACGATTGACACATTTCATTGGCCTGCCTTGTCCCCTGATATGAACCCAATCGAGCGCGTATGGGGCTCTATTGGCCGTAAGGTGAACCAACATAATCCACGATGTCAAAATATTGCTGAATTAATAAACGCAATTCTGGAAGTGCGACGATTCCCACAAGAGAGGCTTCGTCGCCTAGCTCGTGGAAGAAAGAGGCGAGTGCGGGAGCTTTGGCGCAAACGTGGTGGTTATACTCACTACTGATTAAATATACGCGGTAAGGCTTCTCTCAGTCAACAATTTTGAAAAATTATGACTCGTCCGTTTTCTTAAATGGTTGAAAAACTATAACCAAATAAAACCTTTTTTGAAGTTTTAAAATGTCTGTGTCACCTCACTTTCTCTACTTACAACCAATAATTTGATTTCATATTCAGCTTCAAATACGACTCGTATTGTAGCCCGTGATCTAATCCATTATGAAATATTTACACAAAAAAAAAACATTCTGTGTTCAACTTCTTTCATCCTTAGAAAAACGGAAAAACAATTTTGAAAAAAATACTGGAAGGCTTTTAACCTTGGTCGAAGTGTATATATAGTTCAAGCCACAACTTTTAGCAATCTGTTTTAATTGACTTACCGACCCAGATCTCTGGTGTAATGTTAAATTTCCCAGGTGAACAAATATCGCATAACTTTGGAGGCGTTGTTAAGTTCTCTGTTTAAATATAAAAAATAGATTTGATTTAATTTGATTTATTGTGTTTAACGCCAAGTGTTTTCAGCAATATTCCAGCTATATCATGACGACCAGCTTTAGTGGTGAAAGAAGCCGGAGAGAACCACCGACCATGGGCAAGCAACTAGTAAACTTGATCACTTGCGGATGCGAGTCGAGTGCACCCTTTTTTGTAATTTACAAAGCCGGGTGCGAACCCACGCCGTATTGGTGATAGGCTTGCATGAGTTGTTAGATAATCCAACTACCTAACTCATTGAACCACCCGGGCCCTTATAACTTAGAAACATCATACATAGTATTTTTACATATTATAATGTTGATCGGGAAGCCGATTAAACCGAGAGTGTGGGTATAAATAGCTGTGGGTGGAGCAAACATTCAGATTGTTCATTATTTTGACCAGGGTTATCTCGAGGAGGAAAAATCAATGATACATAGTTTCACAGTTACTTTTTGCGCAAAATATTTGACAGGTATATGGTCACTAGTGTTCCTCCCTCCGAACCTTTCAGTCTTATTAAAAATAATATTCTTCATCAGTCTAAGAACTACAAAAATCATTTCGAAAATTAACTTTTATGAGGTATGTTACCTCTAGGTCACGTTGATCATGTGACATACAGTTTCATTAATATGTTGTTCAATGGAGATCATTCTATTAATAACACAATACCCTGACTGATCAATCTGATGATAAGCTCCGCCCACAAATGTTGTCGGTAGGCACTACCGCAAATGTCGCTTTAAAGGGGAATTTGCGGTAGGCACTACCGCCAAAATTTGTGGGCGGAGCTTATCAGCAAAAATCCTCGTTGATATGAACAGCATATTTATGAAACTGTATGTCACATGACCAACGTGACCAAGGTCACATACCTCAGAAATTTGAAGTGATTTTTGTAGGTTTTAGACTGATGAAGAATATTAATTTTCAATAATACTAAAAGTTTCGTTGGGAGGAACACTAGTGACCATGTCTGTCAAATATTTTGTACCAAAAGTAACTATGAAACTGTGTCTCATTGATTTTTCCTCCTCGAGATGACAGTGGCCAAAATAATGAAGAAACTGAATGTTTACTCCGCCCACAGCTATTTATACCCACGCTCCCGGCTTAAGTAAATAATGTATTCATTTAAAAAAAATTCAAAGAAGCCATAGATGTGTTTTAACATGGGTTTGCAGATATTAGTAATTTATTCCGAGTTGTAGCAAGGTATAACATTTACTAATATCCTGCCAACCCATGTTAAAACTCACAACATATTATTACTTCCGTTTATTACATACTTAGTTAAAATAAAGGCATTTTTGTATGACCAATATGACCAGAAGTAAAATGTCCATATTTTCACACCCCGGGAAAATAACCGGTTATTAGGTGCCCCTCGTGCGTTTCAGACAAAATATACAACTTCCGGTGTTTACGTCTGCAGATGTCGGAAGTATGTAATAAATAGTTTAATACATGGGCATTTCCATATTGGCCTGGTTATCATCCCTCGACCCATATTGGCCCTCGACTTCGTCTCAGGCCAATATGGGGGTCTCGGGATGATAAGCAGGCCAATATGGACATGCCCATGTATTAATCTGTATGAATTATTTCGATTCTGATATGTCTAATAGTACAAATACGGTAATACACTTTGATGAGAAAGACTGTATTATATGTTTAAAATTGCCGGCAAATTCGCACACAATTTATGTGACGAAGGTTGGCTGTTCTGTCTTTTACCCTACCAAATTCGAGCACACGAAACTCATCGACATGTCTTTTACGGGGGGGGGGCGTCTTATTGATGGCACAAATAACAGAGATAAGATTATTTCCTTTATGATAAAAGGATATGTTGGTTGTCTAACGCTTTCTACCAATAGTAAAGGCCAGTCGTATTGCCCGAAAAATACGCGATATAAAACATGGATATGATTGATTGATTGATTGATTGATTGATTGATTGATTGATTGATTGATTGATTGATTGATTGATTGATTGATTGATTGATTGATTTAATTATTTATTGTATCTAACGCCACTTTCAGCAATATTTCAGCTATATCACGGCGACCAGTTTCAGTGGTGGAAGAAGCTGGAGTACCCGGAGAGAACCACCGACCAAGGGCAAGCAACTGGTAAACTTTATCACTTGCTGCTGCGAGTCAAGTGCACCTTTTTGTAATGTACAAAGCCGGGCGCGAACCCACGCCGTATTGGTGATAGGCTTGCTTGTACCTAACTCATTGAGCCACCCGGGCCCTCAACATGGATATGCGACATGTCATTATCAAACTGTATAGAATAAACCTTGCCATTGGCGGGAATCTAACTCACAACTTTTAGCGGTGAAATACGAAGCAAACACTTACGGACTGGTGTCAGCAGAACAGCGTATGCTTCATCACAAATTTCCACGATTTTTAAGCAACGATACAAATTGTCGTTTTGTGTTCGTCTGAAAGAAATGTTCATAAATAGATAAATTGCTACAATTTACAGTTACTATGTTTTTACTATTTATGAAGAGTTGAAGATTCAGTTACCATTTCTACATAAAAATGACGTTCTGTTGGTCTTTACCTCCAGTTGTGTGTAGGGTGGCTCATGTCTTATTTACGTTATCTGTGTTTGTTTGCGCATAGTGGTGTCCAACACATATTGTGTTGTGTTTTTGTTTTGTTTGTCTTCGTCTATGTTGCCAGTTTCTTTGGATCGTCCATTTTCGATTGCCCCTTCAGTATTCTCTAACGTTTATAAGGGATGAATCAGAATCCATAAATCAAAGGACAGACAACACAACGGCCATAAGGACAAACAACGATTTACAAAATTCTACACAGAATGTTCCTTGTTGATGTATTCTCGCGAATATCACAGACAATTAAATACATGCGGGGAAATATGCGATTGATATTGATATGATTGATATTTGGTGTTTAAGCAAGCAAGCATGTCAATAACGCATATACCTGTGTATCTATTTTTAGAACCTGTTTAGGTAAAGGTAGTGACGTATTCGCGTTCCATTTAAATAACGTTTGTCCATGTTATTTTGTGTGTTGTTGTTTGTATTTTTTTCTCTCAGTTAGCTGTGTTATTTTTTCTCTCAGTTAGCTGTGTTATTTTTTTCTCTCAGTTAGCTGTGTTATTTTTTCTCTCAGTTAGCTGTGTTATTTTTTCTCTCAGTTAGCTGTGTTATTTTTTCTCTCAGTTAGCTGTGTTATTTTTTCTCTCAGTTAGCTGTGTTATTTTTTCTCTCAGTTAGCTGTGTTATTTGCTGTGTTTGTTATCGTTCTGTGTCTCGTGTCAAACGTTTCCCGTGTCTCTGGATTGCCCATTCTTGATTGCCGCGCTTATTTACTTTAACTATATATTCACGACATTTTCGTATAGTATTTGTACATGCATGTACCAGGTTGATATTTGAATGCCTTTTCGGTCAGATTCTTCGTAACATGTACAGTAAAATATGGCAATACAAAGATAAAGTCTCTATAAGCCTTCCTCGTGTGCAACAGAGTTACGTTTTAAGTGGTGACCATTAAGTTGTCACACTTAATAGCTATTTCTGGTCCTCGCTTTTGATTCCAGTTTCCGATGAATTTGGGATGTATTGTCCTTTGTTGACGAGTACATACATGTAGTCCGCAAACAATTTTAATTAAATTTCTTCGTCCAGTATTACAAATTTCCAAAAAAATGTAGCAAAATAAATAAGGGTAATAACACAATTACCGAACACTGAGCAATCTTCCAAAGGGAAAGGCAAAACTCATAAATCAACAAACAGACAAAATCAGTCAACAACCGGAAAACTGGGAAAACCGCAATGGCCCTGACTTGGTACAGGCATTTCCAAAGAAATGGTGGGTTGAATCAGATTTTATCTATGCTCTATTATAAAACATAGATATCACATTTAGTGGACACGACGCGTTTCTAGAATAACCTTCATCAGGTATAGGTTGTAAAGCCAAATAATTTAAAAAGATTTATGAGCAAGTAAACCAAAGGGATTAAACAGAACAGTCAAAATCGGCTAGGGTCACCTTTCAAATATTGCACTTGACCTCACGTGTTTAAAAGGAGCGACATTCTTCTAAATATTAAGTACTACAAACCTCACAATAAACGATCCTGATCTCTCGTAACACTCTATATCTAAAGGCGGACTAGACATGACCGTTAACATATGGGGATTTGTGGTGGCCATATCTACGTTCAGTGCTTCGTTGTAATATGTTTTCTTCAACCAGTTACACGGGAAACTGCACGGGGAATGTGCTGGAAAAATCGATTTTAAACAGTAACGGAAATGATCTATGTTGCAAAGATGTACATTTCCTGATAAGCATAATTATGCATATGTTATGTAATAAAAACGTAGATATACAAATTTAAAGCGCACGACGCGTTTCTGGAATAACCTTCATCAGATATGTAATTCAGGTTCTAGACAGGATATATAATGTTGCATTCCCGGCTTCGCATTTATATACATTTTTTTGTACCCCGAGCTGTCGAGGGGGTATTATAAATGCGAAGCCGGGAATATTTTTGACATTACGGAAATTCGATTTGGTATTGGACATGTTTTTGTGTGGTAAAATACATAAAAAAGGTCAACATCCTTTTCTTCATAGGGATGACATTTCAGCTCCGTTTTCCATATTAGATGTTACAGAATCGCCAAAGAAATAAAACAAGATATAGAGAACATCTAATTTTAATTCTAACATGACGTCCTTCATTGGCTATATAAATAATACAATGATAAAATTCACGATATATTTTAATTCGCACATGCGTATTGACGAACAAATTACAAACATTATTCCTAAGTGAATCCATGTATTCATACAGGACCGTGGTGCTTACAAACATAGAAATGCCCGTATTGTTTTTTATATTTTCCAGAATAAATACTTGGTGCAGGGGTATATATGCAGTAATCTATCGACTTTGACTTTTGAAATTTAACGTCTTCCGGTGACGTAATTTACAAGGAACGCTGATGACGTTAACACACATGGTTACTGGTTTATTTTACGATTTGGTGAGCATTTTGCTTGTTTAAGTTGCTAAATTCAAAATGCCATCAAATTGGAAAATATCAGTAACTCCATTGCACCACAGTCTAGTTATACATAAAAGAAAAACAACTGTAAACATGAAGGTTAGTGAATTTTGTTATGAAATGCATTTCCATTACTGACTTCCACTTCGAAAAATAAGTTAGATTTTTCCTACTAGAATCGAAATTATTCATGGAAGCCAGAGTTTGTATACAGTTTTAACATTGGTAACATTATTTTCGTTGCATTTTATCCCTATCCGCTATCGCTCGGGATAAAAAATTTCCGAAAATAATGTTACCCATGTTAAAACTGTATACAAACTCTGGCTTCCATGAATTATTTCTTAATTAGATTAGGTGCATATCTTCGCGCATGCGTAATGCATGTCACCAATCGTGCAATCTTAATATGCAAGATTGATACAGAGAACACATTGCATATACATGTACATATGTTATAAATACAAATAAAGATAACCAATACACTATCGATTACTGGGGAAACAAATATGATAATAAAATGCATGTAAAATCAAACATTATAAATAAAAAGGAACACATCTACAAAAAACGAATCGGAGTAACCACTGACCGAATGTAGTATATTACGCGGAAATCGTAGCGGACATCACAGCACGGACATAAAAACGGGAAGACATGTAATTGGGCCAATTGGACCAAAATGAACAACCCCGAGCCCACTAACAATCAAGTGTATAGGAAGAGCAGGCAGTTTCTGGTCCACTGGAGGCAAATTCAGGCAATTTTGTTAAAAATCCTGTGCCCTATATGATGAAGAGCAGAGACGAACCACAGGCGTTCGTGGCACGGTATTACCACCCCCCCCCCCTTTTTAATTTTCTGTTTACATATTTATTTTCAAACTTACATGTTGCGATCCTATATATTAATTATCCATAAGGCAAGAAACTCCGAAACTTTTAAAATCGTACACCTGCTCGCTTTGGTTACATTTAATGCACCTTATTCCCATTATATCATTCAAACTAGGACATGTATCAATTTCTAAAAGACGTTCATTTTCGCCTCTCTTCTTGTTTTGTACATACGATAGCTTAGTTCTCCGGCAGTTTAAGATTTTCACTCATTTATTGCTTCATTTTTCGTATAGTACCCTTCTGTTGACGGAAGTAGAGTTCGAGTCGTGTGCCGAATGTAATTAATTCAACGATAGGGCAAGAAAAGTTCGGAAAACTTTTCCTAAAGGTTGTAAAATAAAATCCGGGAAAGTTTTTCGAACTTACCATGCCCTATCGTTGAAGTAATTACATTCGTGGATAATTAGTATATATAGAGTCGAAACATGTAAGTTGCTGTTAACATAAGATTGTATGAATATTGACACGAACAAGTTGAAATAAGTAAAAAGAGTTGAAATAATAAAGAAATAAAGAAATTTTATTGAAAATAAATATGTAAACAGAAAGTTAAAAAAAGGGGTTGGTAATTCCGTACCACGAGCGCCTGTGAGACGGACGGGATTGTGACTATATGACTAATGTAACATATCCGTGGTGATCCCGTAAGGATTAACCAAGTCATGATGGCGACCGTAAAACTTTCGCACTAACAATAACACTTCCTTGTTAGCAGTAACCCTCAGTTCAGGAAATCCCGCATACTAGTATATAGCTATGTTCCGTCTGTCGCTATCATAATCCTGGCCTTTCCTCAATCATGACTTACAAACAGATGTTTAACAAGAGTGCCTCAAGTGAAGCAGAAACTACTTTTAAATGCGGAATTAAACAAGATGATCAAATGATTGATTATTGGTTTCTTAACGTCCAGTGGAAAAATAGTTTATGCATATTCAAGACGAGAACAAGTTCATTAATATCGTAAAATTCTGGAAATAATTGAGAAATGAAACAAGCGGGGCAACGTAGTTCGACTGCCATTGGAAAGGTATATAGCGAGTTTGATAGGGATGTCATATATCTAACCTTCTGTGGCGACTACAATAAGTCTATTCTCGTCCTGATATTATATGGGCTTTCCGTATTATAACTTTAAACCACCTCGCCACCATCCATCGTCTCCTTGGGTTGCACCCCCATCAGCGATCTATTAAACGCATGACATCTCTGTTGGTTAAACACTGAGACCGTCGCAATACCCATTGGAATAAAAAAAAATTATTGATTGATTTATTTATTGTGTTTAACCCCACTTTCAGGAATAAAAAAAATGAAACAAGCGTAACTTGGAAAGAAAACAACTCACCTTGTCCTTGTGGTCTAGTTGTACTCAAGTTTTCAACTAATAACCCATGACAACTGAAGACAAAGATTAACAACACAACAATCATTGTGATCTTTATAAAATCTAAGGACATCAGACTGGTGCAGATCAGGTATCGAACATGCACTTATAAAACCAGACGACGACTCACACTGATACCAAATGTCATTTTGATCTTGATAGATAAAAGGTTACAGCCTTGTTTAGTATATGACACATGGTTTGTTTTGTCTGGAATCAGTGCCGGATTTGGGACAAATGAGGCCCTCTGCTAGTTAAGTTGTGAGGCCCCTTACTTGGGCCCTGAATGAGGTAGACCCGATAGGCCTACTCCCACAGACTAGTATCAACTCTATCGCTCCGAAACAGGACGCTTTCAAATTTAGAATTGCACCACATTTAAGGAAAAATCCATCGTAAAGATTGTTTTTGGCGGGAAAATGGGACCCCTGGCAAACGGGGCCCGGTGTTTAAGCCACACCTAAGCACAATGGTAAATCCGGTCCTGTGTAATAGTTATACACTGAGGTATAGGTGGGGTTTCTAATCCAGAAACACCATATACCGAAGTGTATAACTAACTTACTCCCCATGTTATTCTAAATACACGAAATATTCATTACAAAATGTCATAAAAAACAAAAACAATAAACACAGAAACATTCAATTTCATAAATCGACACATTTTTGTGGTTTCCCCATTGGGTACCTCTTCTATAAAGATAGAATGAATAACTGAGTTGTATTAAGGATTAAACAGTTTGATTGGTTAATAATGAGAGATGTTATTTGATATGTACCTGTATTCATTTGATATTCAGGAATGATAGACGTTATGTAGAAAATGAATANCCGTCGCAATACCCATTGGAATAAAAAAAAATCATTGATTGATTTATTTATTGTGTTTAACCCCACTTTCAGGAATAAAAAAAATGAAACAAGCGTAACTTGGAAAGAAAACAACTCACCTTCTCCTTGTGGTCTAGTTGTACTCAAGTTTTCAACTAATAACCCATGACAACTGAAGACAAAGCTTAACAACACAACAATCATTGTGATCTTTATAAAATCTAAGGACATCAGACTGGTGCAGATCAGGTATCAAACATGCACTTATAAAACCAGACGACGACTCACACTGATACCAAATGTAATTTTGATCTTGATAGATAAAAGGTTACAGTCTTGTTTAGTATATGACACATAGTTTCTTTTGTCTGGAAGCAGTGCCGGATTTGGGACAAGTAAGGCCCTCTGCTAGTTAAGTTATGAGGCCCCTTACTTGGGTCCTGAATGAGGTAGACCCGGTAGGCCTACTCCCACAGACTAGTATCAACTCTATCGCTCCGAAACAGGACGCTTTCAAATTTAAAATTGCACCACATATGCAAAAATCCATCGTAAAGATTGTTTTTGGCGGGAAAATGGGACCCCTGGCAAACGGGACCCGGTGTTTAAGCACACCTTAGCACAATGGTAAATTAGTTTAAACATATTTTATTTGCCAATTAAACAGACAAAATGGATTAGACACAAGTAAAACATACTTATGAAGTCTTCTCCAAATTACAATTTGTTACAGTAAAGAAGTACATAAAAGGCATGCATTACTATATGTAGCACTAATAACGAATCAATGATGATATTCACACAAAAAACACAAAAAATGAGAGAAAAGAAAAAAAATTAGAAAAAATTAAGATTAAGATGGATTCATATGATGTGCATGTTCACCCAATTCAATTCCAGTTATACGATAAGGAATCTCTTTGAACATTTAATATAATCAAAAACATATTTAAATATAATACAATTTTGTTCATAAGTTAAATTTTCATTGCCACTTGTCAGAAATTCAATGTCTAGAGTATAGCAGGTTGTAATCCTATTGATATTACCTATCAATGTAGTTCTGGCTTGTGTGTATATGGGACATTCCAAAAGGAAATGTTTTAAATTTTCAAGGGCAGCTCCACATCGACAAGATGGGTCAGATACGCATTCCAACTCGAAATAAATCAAAATTCAAAAACGAAGCTGAACTTCTTAGCCGAGTTAAAATAATATTTAATTTCCGAGGACCACAGAAAAAATGGTAAATCCGGCCCTGTCTTGAAGTTATATATATATATTGTACAGACCTCTCGCCACTGCATTTTAGTAGGGGGTCCTTAATTGGTCGCGCCCTTCTGCCCCGAGTACCTAATTCAAAACGCTCTAGTGGCGGCTTTTTGTAAGTTGTTTAAAACTTTTACTAAAACTAAAAGTGCCTTTCCTTTCTCTTGCTAAAAATATCGATCGATGTTTATGAACTGTCAATCAACAGATTACATCACGCATTTTGACACCTGTTGTATGGTCTGAAAAGTTAATAACAGGTGATCAAGGTCGACAGAGCAAATAATTAGTAGATAACCCTTATTAATTGAATGGCGGCCATCTTAGAATTCCGATTCACACACAAAAAATTGTGAAGAGCTTTCCAATAATCATTTATGTACAGATTGTGTTCAGTCAATTTTGGGATTCCTGAAAATAAAAAAACGCTTTATTTCCTTTTCCACCAATAAATCCTATGTTGAGAAGATTTTGAAGATACCAAAGGGGCAATCAGAACCCGAAGTTCGAAGAAGAACTGAACAGAAAAAGGACAAAGGGACAAACAACGATCTGCAAAACATACGCATAAAACTAAAGTCCGAGTAACACGAACCCCACTAAAAACCGGGGGTGACCTCAGGTGCTGCGAAATGGTAGGCAGTTCCTGCTCCACTAGTGGCACCCGTCGTGTTAATCTAGTTACAATCCCGGAGATAAGTCATGAATGAGGAAAGGGCCGGTAAATGTTTACGTATGTCCTGTAGTTATATCTACCTTAGGTTTCTGATCCACACAAGAAAATGCATACTCCATCCAAGTACACTTTGAAATGGTTCAATGGTTTCAACGTGATGATTTCTTTACAATATTCCGATATGGTCCAAAAGTTAACGATGAGGTCACTGTTTAATTTCACATTGGCTTCCAAACCTAACCCTACCGCCACGATATATCTGAAATATTGTTGAAAGTGGTGTTAAACACCTAAGGAATAAAAACGTAGATATCTAATTTAGTGCGCAGGACGCGTAACTGTGAAACAACCTTCATCAAGTCAATCTCCCATACAGAGTTGTCGGTCCTTGCCTGCTCTCTAGAGAGCCTGCAAGGACCGACAACTCTGTATGGGAGATTGTCATCAAGTACGCTCAATATAGAAATAATGGAAGCCGAATACGGTAATTGAAACATGTTTTGGGAGCAATAAACCAAAGTGCATAAACAGGAAAGCCAAAATCAACTGATCAACTAACCCGAATAATCCAGTCGTTATATTACGCTCCCGCTGGTCGCTACATTAACTAGCGACAGTGGATAGAGGGCGCTGAATTATTCGAGTTACTGATCAACCAATGTTTCCTTTCGTTCGTTTCAGTGTCCCGTTTATCGCATACGCAACTATTATCAGCACCGATACTGAGCATGCGTTAATTGATACCATTATCACACTCGATTTGATTTTTATATATTTTTACGGCGACTTTCTTGATGTGAAATTGCGCCCACACTCGATAAAAATATAATAGAATGAAATATTACATAATCGTTCGCTGTAATTAAGTAATTAAAGCTGTATTTTCAATCCGCATATATTTGAAAACTACAATTTCTTAGCTTTCGAATGGTATAAAATATTTCATGAAAGAATATTTCTTTGTCTGTTTTGATTTTAAAGCAATGATGATCCGACCATATACATGTACAATGTATATAGATCGGTGAAAAAACTTAAACTAGCTGAAAACGCATTTACACGTTAAAATTACTTTTTTAAACTTAACTTGTAAATTTCAATCCACATATATTCATATTGTATACAAAACAATCTGTCGAATGATGTATTTTTCATATTTAAGAAAAAATTGAAAATCTGTTCCATTTTGCTCCAAAAATCAGTCAATATAACAGAAAAATTTCTAAGTCCGTACCACACGGCGGGTAGTATCGAGAATTAGCCGTCTATGTACTGTACATTTGTATTGATAAAATAATATTTAAAGACATGAGAAAAACAATTGGGTGATTACATATATATGTAATAAAGTAATATTAATTCAAATCCTTAATTTGGATTCGACAGTCATGTCAGTATTATATTATAAAATTTAATCAAATAAATTATTGTCTCGTTTTGTCTTGTATATTAATTCTTTTTTCGTGGCTTAAATCAGATATATTAATAATATTTATGATTTAAATTGCCATAGATTCACAAATTTTTAAAGATTTAAAAAAATAAAACACCGTGTGATAAATTTTTGAAGTTTATATGTTTTAATCTAAATTTGCTGGATGTGTCATCAAAGTGTAATTTAGCAGCATGTTTTAGCCATAGAAGTCCACCTGTATACCGTTAATAAATCTATATGGCACTATGCATGCCACTGTGACATTACACTAAATTGTCAAAAATAAATTTTACAATATCATGTAAGTGGCATATTCTGTTGACAATATGGCATCACAACGCACGTTACGTCCAAAGAGAGAAGTCAATTGGAGAAAGCTTCATTTTGGGGAAGATATTCCTACCTAGAAACCCAGACTTGCAAGAACAACATTTCCAGACACGTTTGAAGTTGAAAGAAAATTGTTAAAAATGAGGNACATGGACTGCAAGATCCCACTTTGTCAAATATTTTAGATTTTAAAATATTTATCAGCTAGTTTTATAATAACCAGTGTATATACATAATTTTTAGCAGTCGTTTTATATAGCAGTGAAAGGGACTTCTGTAACTATTTATTTTACGCGTCGCTATATTATGGTGGTGGATTAGCATATTATGTGTTTTATACCGTAGTGATGGTGACTTTTATATATCATGTGTTTTATACCGTAGTGATAGTGTCTTATATATTTTACGCGTAGTAATTATTATGGTGATAGATTAACCTTCCTCTCTTGTGAGGTGTGCCTTGATTGGCAGAAGCTCGTCAACAGATACAGATATGACTGTTGTCTCTTTTTGAAAGTGAAAATTGTAAAAGTAGTTGCAATAATTTCTTTTTTAATGCCTCCGTATGTCTAAAAATAAAACAAAATGTACATTACTTCTTGAATTAATATTAACATCCGTCTCAGATTAATATTGAATCTTTATGTGACGGTCTTAAATAGTTTGAACATTATTTGCTTTTTAAGGCAAATTAATTAGTTTAATATGCATGTATTAATTTGCTATGTTTGTCAATAATCTAAGAATTAATTACTTGTCCACATATCTCAGACCCCCATTGCTATCGGTAACACTCGCTACTTTTCCCAAACGTTTCATTGTGAAGTCCACACAATTTAACATGTGTTTCATTAAAATGCTATCATGATACAGGTACCTGGTGAGACTTATCAGATAAAATTAAATCCCAGTAAATTTCCATATCAAATTTTGATTTTTAAGGCAAATTGGTACTAGTAGAGTCAAGCTTATATAAATAAAAAATTTCCAGTGTCATCGAGAACATATATTTTCAAATTCAAAAAATTATATGTCTGTTTAGGGTTACCCCACCAACCATATTTTTTGTGCCAAAAATGCCTAGTTCATTTCATTCCAATTTTTAGACCAGGACCGTTAAAGTGAGCATTTTCTCCTATACAGTCTATGTTAAAAAATAAATCAAATGATTTTTCCTACCTACCTCTCATATTTTTATCACATTGTATCCCTAAACAGACATTTTTTTTGCGTTATATGTTGTGTGATATCAAGGACGTGTATATAAATATTTGACCCAGGTAAAATGAATAATAAATGTTTACTGCATACACACAGAAAATAAAAAATGATAATCTAAAATACAAGATAATGGATTTAATTTATTATCATTCAAATAAAATGCTAGTACTATTGACATTGGAAGGATATTAACTGTAATATTAATCTCAGTATTTGATAACCACAGATATAAAATGTTCCACTAAGAAGTACATTTGAATCCTAGAAAAATCCTCCTAATAATACGAAAAAAGTACTTCTTCGTTCTTTAGCAAAATCACCATGAAAGCTATGTCCTTAAATTTCACAAAATTGTCACCAAAGAGTTTCTGTAATGTCCTGTTAATAGAGTTCTTATTTTTGTTATAAGTTTGAAATGTCAATCCTGGTGCTTTGGTGAAATTACCCCTTTGGCATATTTCTGCAACAAAAACGACTTTAGCACCGGCTTTGTATATTTCACCGACAAGACTGAATATTCTCACATATAGTTTTGCAGGAACTGTCCTTGCTAATATCATTGGCACGTATATGAATGAATACAACATCTGGTGCATACAACCTTAGTTTTACTAATAAACTGTCGGACACATTTTCCGCCTTCATCCCGCCTAAGCCAAAAAAAAATGCACTCGCCTGGAATTTCCATATCTCCTGTACAAAAGGTATTCAGTCTGGTAACGAAACTGCAACCAAATACTGCAAACTTTACCATTTCTAAACTTTGAGTGTTTGAAAAANTAATATCATTGGCACGTATATGAATGAATACAACATCTGGTGCATACAACCTTAGTTTTACTAATAAACTGTCGGACACATTTTCCGCCTTCATCCCGCCTAAGCCAAAAAAATTGCACTCGCCTGGAATTTCCATATCTCCTGTACAAAAGGTATTCAGTCTGGTAACGAAACTGCAACCAAATACTGCAAACTTTACCATTTCTAAACTTTGAGTGTTTGAAAAAGTGTTTTGAAGCTAAATTTATGAAAAGTTTGAATAAACAACGTTAATGAGAAATTTTAGAATAAACGCAATAATTCAATGTACATGTATATTAACTTCAAAGAAAAGCCGAAATTACCGAAAATAACAAATTAAGGAAAATAAAAGAATTTAAATCGAAGGCTGAAACTGCGCTTTGGTTTGCAGAGTCATATGGCCTTGTATCCCAGTACTTAAAATTAGAAAGTACTGATGGGCAGACTGTTAAAGTCGATTTCAATCCGTCGTCCAGCAAATCTTCATACCAAGATTTTCCTGAAGAAGAAAGACAAAAAATTAAAGATTTGTTATTTATTTTAGAAAAATTAATGTTAGCGAGAGCGCTTATAGGGAACTGACAGTATTTTGTGATGGGCTACCACGAAAATATCTGGTTTCCCAATGCCGGGAAGATATTAACAGTTTATATCATTTTGAAAGAATTCCGGGAAATATCCCTGGCGCATATGTTAGTCTAGAAAGCGAAATTATCCGGTACATCAAATATCATGTAAATCCTGAAACAGATAAGATAAAAATTAAAATTTCGGGGGACGGGTCAAAAGTTAGTAAAATTTCAAACTTTGTCGTGTTGTCCTTTTCTGTAATTACCGATGATTTGACATTATCATCAAAAGATCAAAATGTTTTTTTGCATTGTAAACTGCAAAGAAGATTATGATCATTTAAAACTTGCTTGCAAACCCATTTTTCAGAAAATAAACACATTATACGAAAAAGCAAGTATTGAAGTTGAGGGGAAACATTTTGATTTAGATATTTTGCTGGGTGGTGATATGAATTTTTAGTTACTTGTGGTTGGGTTGGGTGGATCTCTATGTAATTATTCCTGTCCATGGTGTAGGGTTCATATAAACCAGAGGGACGACATGACAAAGCCAATGGATTTTTACCATACTCGTGGTATGCAGAGAACATCACAGAATCTGAAGGAAGATGTCGTAAAGAATGACTTTGGTGTTCGTACTCAACCTCTTGTTAGTATTGAACCTGAACACATAATCATTGATGAACTTCATCTTCTTCTTCGGATATGTGATAAACTGTTAAGGAACTTAATATTAGACACAAAAACACTCGATGACAAAAATGCCGTTCATGGTGAGAAGTCAGATTTCTTATGACAGCTTACTGAGAAAATAAGAGGATTCGGCGTTTCGTTTTACATTTGGACAAAAAAAAGGTACTTAAGGTGAATTGACGGGGGTCTGACTATAAAAAGCTTTTGGAAAATCTTCCTTCAAAATTATGCTTTTTGATCCATCATGATACCCATGATCATACTGTCAAAATTTGGAGTTCATTGTATTACTAACGTCACGAAACGATATAAATTCAAAGTTTGAATTTATATCGTTTCGTGACGTTAGTAATACACGAGTTCTCTAACATTGAAGAAATATTTGAAAAATGTAAAGGGTGGGTAAAACTTTCTTGCTTTAGGATCATTGGGGAGAAAAGGTTTTGATAGCGTTACTCCTTATATGCATTGTCTTGAAAAACGTTAAGACCTTTTAAAGAGTAAACGACAATGATTCTGTTGTTACTTTCTGCGTCCTCATGTCAGGAACCGAATTATCGGTAGTCAAAAGTAACTACGAATTATTCTTCATCTTATATTGCTATTTTCTGTACAAAATGAACAAATACCCAAATTCTGTGTTGTCGCCGATAATATTTCCCCGGAAATAAATAATTTATCTGTTGTATATAGGTATTTATGTATTGTATATATAATATCTCATTTATTGGAAGAGATGTACGAAAATCAAATATTGATTTTATTGAAATTTCATGTCCTCCCATGAAAAGACAAACTATTATCTGCATCAGTGATTTTTGGTAGTTAAATCTTATAATGTTGATATATTGCTTCAACAAATCTGTACAATGTCAATATAAACATGAATAACAAATAAAAGTAAAAAAAATTACATATTTTTCATTGTTTCTACAGGTTTTGTTTGGTTGTATTTCTCCGGATATGTGTATTGCATACAGCTTTTGTTTTGTTTGGTTGCATTTCTCCGGACATTTGTATTGCATACACTTTGGTTTTGTCTTCTTTGGTAGTCTTTATATACATGTTATACAAGGTTTTATTCATGATGATCACGAAGATTTAATTAACAATTCTAATATGACGTCTCGTATTCGGTATACAAATAAAGGCATATTTGAATAACAATAAAATATAGGCCACACATGCGCGATGGAATAGCCACTACCAACGCATCACAAATACAAATATAAAAGCTTTATTTAAAGTCGGTGCATATACATAACAGAGAAAACATAAGCTCTATAGAGCTTTTCAATCGTAACTACTCGGCCATTCTCGCTACCCTGCAAATAACCTCGTATGCATTAGGCGTATAAATCGTACTACTTTTCACATGTCAGTTACATGAAAGTTTGATAAAGTCATATTTTTAACAATTTTCTATATTTCAATTATTTTCATGGATAAAAGTTAAAGTTTTAATTAGTTTTGCATGATTAAAGATTTTACTTAGTAAGTCTTCCATATTTGATTTTCGTGGATTANATTCTGCTTTGGTTTTGTTTGGTTGCATTTCTCCGGACATGTGTATTGCATACACTTTGGTTTTGTCTTCTTTGGTAGTCTTTATATACAAGTTATACAAGGTTTTATTCATGGTGATCACGAAGATTTAATTAACAATTCTAATATGACGGTATACAAATAAAGGCATATTTGAATAACAATAAAATATAGGCCACACATGCGCGATGGAATAGCCACTACCAGCGCATCACAAATACAAATATAAAAGCTTTATTTAAAGTCGGTGCATATACGTAACAGAGAAAACATAAGCTCTATAGAGCTTCTATAACCGACACCTTGACCGCCTCGAATTTTAAAATTTCCGTATTTGTCCTATTAGAATCGAAATAATTCATGCCGGCCATACTTTATTGTTATTCAAATATGGGTAGGCATTATATTCATGAGATCTAACCCCTCGCGAATACCTACCCATATTTGAATAACAATAAAGTATGGCCGGCATGAATTATTTCTTAAACATGTCATGATGATACGCGTAACTGATAATATTAAAAATCAGTGAAGGATGGCGACATTATCTATCACACCACAGCAGGCAGTCTGATAAGACGTAGCATTATCCATACAAGATAAAAACTTGACAAAAGAAAACACTGAAAACATGCGAGATAACTCGTACTGGCTTCTACTGAGGAAAATAGTTGGACATGGTCATCACAATCTGGTCCTTTCCTCATCCATGACGTATCACCGGCTTTATGACAAAGGGTAACACAACTGGCACCATGCACAAGTGGAACAGAGCACATGAGTTCACTCCTGTGTTAGTGAGCCTCGTATTGTCCAATCTCTAGTTTTCTGTATAGTATTTTGTTGATCATTGTTTGTCCTTTTGACCATCGTTTTGTCTGTCCTTTTGACCATTGTATTGTCTGTCCTTTTGACCATCGTATTGTCTGTCCTTTTGACCATCGTATTGTCTGTCCTTTTGACCATTGTATTGTCTGTCCTTTTGACCATCGTTTTGTCTGTCCTTTTGACCATTGTATTGTCTGTCCTTTTGACCATTGTATTGTCTGTCCTTTTGACCATCGCATTGTCTGTCCTTTTGACCATTGTATTGTCTGTCCTTTTGACCATCGTATTGTCTGTCCTTTTGACCATTGTATTGTCTGTCCTTTTGACCATCGTATTGTCTATCCTTTTGACCATTATATTGTCTGTCCTTTTGACCATTGTATTGTCTGTCCTTTTGACCATCGTATTGTCTGTCCTTTTGACCATCGTATTGTCTGTCCTTTTGACCACTGTATTGTCTGTCCTTTTGACCATTGTATTGTCTGTCCTTTTGACCATTGTATTGTCTGTCCTTTTGACCATTGTATTGTCTGTCCTTTTGAACATCGTATTGTCTGTCCTTTTGACCATCGTATTGTTTGTCCTTTTGACCGTTGTATTGTCTGTCCTTTTGACATCGTATTGTCTGTCCTTTTGACGATTGTATTGTCTGTCCTTTTGACATCGTATTGTCTGTCCTTCCATTTGAGGCTTCTGATTACCCATTTGTCATCTTCAAACCTTTATTTCAGAGAAAGTTTTTGAAATAATTTTCCCGTCTGGTCTATGTTAAGTAACTGACTTTATACCTTAAACCACTGGCTATTGACCTTATTTAAATATTTATTCCACAGGATCAGAGGGCATAAAATAGTGTCAATGATAGAAAGAAAAAGATTTCTGGAAGTCTGACTGACTCCACTTTCTTCCCATTGATTTTATGAAATTGTTATTGATATAGTGTCTTTGTTCTATCTTGACGGCCAACTAGAACTGTTATACCAACGATCGCAGCAAGTCCTGCACCAGTTTTACTGAACACGATTATTATCAATCAAAGGTCATTACTAGATTGAATCTGTTTGATAATAGGTTAGGGCCAGGGTGTTTAACGCCACTTTCAACAATATTTCAGTTATATGGTGGCGGTCAGTTTTATTGGTAGAGGAAACCGGAGAACTCGGAAAAAACCACTGCCATGCCGCAAGTCACTGACAAACTGTATCACATAATGTTGTATTGAGTACACCTCGCCTGTATGGAATTCGAACTCACAAAGTTAAGGTGATAGGCACTGATTACATAGGTAGTTGTAAATCTAACTACCATACGATCACGACTACGACGGTCCTATATATGTTTGATATTGAAGAAGGAATTCCCATACGGAATGAACAAAAAAGAAAACGTTTTAATCGGGATTCAAAATAAGAACTAAAATTTTTGGGCGTTCGTCAAGTAAACAGATGGATGGCACAACCAACACATGCTCCCCGAACCAGACACCAGACAGAAAACATGTGGAGATAATTATATGTTATGAATTGGAAAAATATAGGATATTGGCAAATAATTTGAAATCTATTTGTTCCATGTCACAGCTATTGTTCCAGGAATGTACAATTGCTGTTTACTTTTTGAAATAAACTATAAGACCTGGGGGTCTTCCAAAGTAGCTACCAAAGTTTGAATTCACATATTTTTCAATTTCAATTCAATTGCTCAATGCTGGGAGTAGTTTTTTGTTTTATTACTCCCAGTTCTATGCCACGGTTATTGTTGTGGCTGCATGTGGATATGAATGGTTGCTAGACATGTTTTGCTTTCAAAAATAAGTATGAGAATCATCCAGGACATTCACCAAAGGTGAAATTCAGCTAAATAGAAATGTTGAAATAAAGATTTTGGTGAAAATTCGTGAAAGAATGAATTTGTTTTATAAGACAAGCAACGATTCTCAAAATTCACAGTTTTTCATTAAAACATAGATTTAACCCCAAAAAAGTATTCCGATGTCACTAATTTTCTAATTTAACTGAAGTATTCTTAAAATAAAGATTCTATATTTTGGTGAGAATATAGATCACGCACAACATATAGCTAGGATACACATGGGGGAGGGGGGTCTATATCTGTACAAGTAATGTGGTGTCGGGAACAATGAGTGCCTAATTGTATAACTTGATATAAGATTACTTCACCCGTATTTTGTTTTCTTGTTGATAACCACACATCTGTGAATAATATTTTATACACCAAATGATACCAGACCGACAGAGACGCCAGTGAAGTGGCGTTTATTGACAGAAGTAAATTTAAGACTACCGCTCTCAACTGTCGTTTCAACTGATTTACAAGGCTTACATGCGACCACAGGAATCGGAAATTTTATCAATATGATGAGAAATACGTCATATGGGTAGTGAAGTTTCACGAGCGTAGTGAGTGAAACGAACAGGAATGCAACGCCGTTTTGGAGAAATCGGCTCTGGCTCTTTAAACCTCCGAACAATTAATAAAAATGGTCAACACTCTAACCAAATAACATTTTCCTGCAATTATATGTCATTGTTCTCTTCTCTAATCCTGTCATTACCCAATTTTATCGTCACAGCTGTTTCTTTTGCTTTACTAATTTTATTTGTAGTAGACATTTCCATCCATCAATCGTGAACATTGTTTTAATTCTGTTTAAGTTAATGTTTTCATCTAAAATCTTTGTTGGCAAGACTACAATAATCTGCTCGTCCGCCGAAATGTGTGTGTAGACAAATTAAATTCAGAATGAAAGT
This sequence comes from Gigantidas platifrons, assembly GCA_002080005.1. NCBI lineage: Eukaryota > Metazoa > Mollusca > Bivalvia > Mytilida > Modiolidae > Gigantidas > Gigantidas platifrons. Next base: position 137,495 of record MJUT01020062.1, on the reverse strand, counting down.
TTATAATAAAATTGGTACCTATGAAAATAAATCAACAACAACAATAAATAAGATTTAAAATTGTATTTACATACAACTATTCCGGTACTTAGTCTTTCAGGTAATCCTAATTTTTCGTTATTGTTACCCAGTCCAGGTAAATCCGGGTAATCGTAGCCAGTGCCTTCTTATTAATTGTACATACTGTACATGTAAAATGTGCAGTTGTGTATTATTCCGGAATAAATCAAGTTTTCCGACAAGCATTCTAAAATTTTCATCCATATGTAATTTCCGGTTGTCAATTTTTCTACACATGGAAAATCAAGAAAACTTTCTACCTCCTCTACGTTTAGATGATAATGTTAGAAATCACTTGATGCATAACTATGCAGTAAATGTAAATTTATGTTATATTTTTTTTCTTCTTTTAGTAGTTTAAATATCTCCAACTCCAAAAGGCACCCTGTTTATTTTTTAATTTTATTTTTTAGTAAATTAGTAACTTTTAGAATTTCACTTATAGGGATATTAAAGCTCGTTTAACATATATTTTTTCAACTCGTGACGAAGGTTGTTTCTTTTCAATTTAATTGTAAAAACAATCCAAAAATACTTTGCATGCACATATAATCCCTAATATCGTTAAAATATCACTTAAAAGGGTCGAAATGAATTTTTGTCCAGGAAGCAAAAATTCAATTATTGGAATATGCATATTCATGATGACCTCGACTTTGACTCCACTTGGAAGCTGAACGTGAATGCGCATCACCTTGTTGATGAAGCTAATATGGCCGATGCTGCAACTTCATCTACTCGTGGACGAAAACGTTGTTTGACTGATTCAGCACGGAAAAGAAAGAAAAAAGAAACAAATGCACTTATCAACAAATCATTAAATAAAAAGGAGTCTTCTGACTTCATCGGATGACATGGGAACTATGCTCATTTTCAAAAGAATTGCTTGCGAATAGCAGTATTTTATTCACCCCAATTGGTGCCCCTCGCACTCGTGTTATCTGATGTTTCTTTAAATAATGCAGCTATTTAACACTTTCAAGGTCTTTTTCTGACTTTGGGTAAAGTTTCAAATGTCCGCTTACTCCCATTTGCCTTTGAAGTAAACAAATAGTAATTAATTATCATTTCTATAACGAAACAAGTAAATTCACTTACCAATTCCATATCAGCATCCATGATGTTTGTTTACAGAAAAATGATACGGTTCCAACTTCGGCAAACATCGTAACTGGCAGCGATGAATAATTAGCAATGCAAAGACCGCAAGATATGACAGAATTATCAACGAATTATGTCATTTTTACAAAGTTTCATTGATAAAAACTGGGTTAATTTTTCATAAATATCATTTATTGAACCAATTGCAAATTTTCATGAGATACAAAAAAATTACCAAAATGAGCTTTAATATCCCTGTGTTATATTGCTAAAGTAAGTCCTATATAAATAGCAGTTGCGATCTTAGAAGTGTATGCTACATAACTAGTCGTAGCGGACATCCTAACTTTTAAAAGTTTTGACAATTGAAGGATGTGAAACCGGAAGGTGGAAGGTGTCCTAGGATTTTACCTCTATTTCAATGAGAAATATTAATTATATTGATAGAGTTATTTAAAATAAACAAACATATAATTTGAAGAATATCAATATAGAGATCAGATTTAGTGTCCACAAGAATCAGTCGTGAATTTAAATACTTTTCTTAATTTTTCTTGATTGTTGTTTAACACCTAAATTATGTTGAGAACAAGGTTTTCGAGGAGATGATGTCTATGTACAAAGACCAACATGCTTAAGTTGGATTTTTATAGCAATAACTAATCCACAGGTGTACAATATGTCGCTCCACAAAGATAAATAATACTGCTTTTGAGCCCACTAGTCTGTGCTGTTACTCGACGCATGCTTGGTGGAGAAGCAGCAAATACCAATTTTATAGTCTTTGGTTTGACCCAACCTATGATCTTTATCATTTAACCATTACACCACTGATGTGGTTTTGTCGATAGAATAGTTAATTAAAGTTTATGTACATGTAGAATTCAGAGGATTTTGATTGGACAAAATTGCATAATGTAATATCACTTTAGAAAAGATAATAAGATTTTCTTTTAGACCAAAATACTATGTTTAATTACATGTATGGACAGTCCGGAAGGAAACACTTTTACACCGATAATACAATTTTCATATAATTATTGAAAACTTTCACAAAATTTTATTACATGTACGGCTATAAAGATCTTGTATATAAATAAAATTCTACAAGCAGAGATTTGATCAAAAAGGGTTTTCCATTTCATGTTTGTATGCCTCTTTTTTTTCCTACATAATTTATGGTTTGTAAGTTTATTGTTGTTATAAATATTGGTGAATACTGCTCAATCAATTTAGCTTTTATCTTATAAATTACTGCTTTCCAGTTTTAACCATAAATAAAATATTTGAGTAAAGCGTCTAAATTTGTCTTTGAATCTACAGGGATGTGCAAAAAGTATTCGGTCACTGTAATTTTTAATATATATTTCATATAAAACCACATTTTTTAAAAACATTATTCCAAAGTCGACTCTTGTTCGATTTTGATGATTTTTTTACCAACAAAAAAAGAATTAAATGTAGTCTTACACTGTAATTTTAGCATAATTTTATAATCTACAATTTTTATGAGTTCACGATTTAAACACAACTAAATTTTAAATGTCAAAAATACAATACAATGATAGTACATTTGAAGACAAATAATTTAAGTTTGTGTTTAAATCATGAATATTTAAAATCTGTGCTTCCAAAAAATATTTTAAAATAATCACAGAAAACTACGTATGTTCTCGCTTCTGTTGGTAAAAATTTCATCAAAATCGAACTAGAAATGACTTTGGAATAATGTTTTGAAAAATTGTGGTTTTATATGAAATATATAGTAAAAAATTACAGTGACCGAATACTTTTTGCACGTCTCTGTACTGGAAAAAATTAAATAGGGAGGGAATGGGTTATGGTGTTTAACACCACTTTCAACAATATTTCAGTTATATCGTGGAGGAAACCAGAGAAATCCACCGACCTTCCGCAAGTCTTTGACAAACTTTATCACATAATGATGTATCGAGTATGCCTTGCCTTGCCTGAACTTGATTCGAACTCACAACATCACAACAATCAGAAACTGATTGCATAGGTAGTTATAAATCCAACTACCATACAATACCGACCACAACAACCCCTTATTAGATAGGGAAAAGGGGTTTATATAACAAATACAGCATGAAATTTATGTACACTGAGTATGTCATATTCCATGTAGTAAAAGTTTCTTGATGCAGAATGAATTTATATTGATTTTTAATGATTTTATTTGTAGTCATCTGATGGAGATGAAAGATTTGAAAATTTACTGTCAAGATTGGGTTGTCCCCCTTTGTTCACAACTCTACGCATCAACCTTTTGAAATCTGATATGTCGACAGTGGTAGATCTTCTGAAAAGAGAAGTAGAAAAGGTATCAATTTAATATGAATATACTTCTGTAGAAAACGTTGTAAAAACATCTAATTTTAGAATCAATGCAGTAATATGCAAATGGTTTATTAAGTCTTAAGACCCCCATCCACCCACCCAGTGCAGTCTTAATGCATGGACATGCGGGGCAGTTGCACGGGGGCCCAACGACTATAGGGACCCCCATGCTAATCTATGTATGTTGTGTACAGCATGTTTTTTTAATGTTTAAACACTGATTTTATTGGAAGTACCAATACAATAAATATATGATCAATTTTATTGACCATTTACATTTTTATTCCTGTGAGTGGTTGTGTAGGTAGGGGCCACAGTGCACTGATTTGCCCCAGGGCCTATGATGCTATTAAGATGGCCCTTTTACCAACAAAATTGGATGTGATTCTTCTGGACAAATGTAGAATATTGTCAAGTTAAGGAGGAAATCATTCCTCTTTTCTTTTATAATTTGATTTTTATTCAAATGTTATATATTTAGATAAGATCTGGAGAAAATTTGAAAATTAAAAAAAAAAACAATTTGCAAAAAGATTTTGATGCAATGAACAAATGCATAGACAGTAGTTTAGTCAAAGCCACATGTTTTTTAAATTTTATTTTACAATGCCACCTTACGATATACATGCAATTTATCAATAAAAAATTTCATTAAAGGGGCACTATCTGCCAAATCGTAAATTTTTGTTAGTTACCCATAAAAACTATCAGATATGATTGATGCCTTAATAAAACGTGTTTCTGTAACTTATAAATGTTATGAAATGGATGTGCATCTGGGAAAAAACGTGCAACTGCTCGTGTTTTGAGATCAATCAAGAAATGGACGCCATCTTATTAATTATCGACATTGTTTACGGAGTTTGTCGAATCGTCATTAAATCAGTACAACAATGCACTTATTTCTTATTTTTTGTGAATCTGCTTTTAGTAGGTGTTAATTACGGACAAAGAACCATGCATGTTGGCAGTTAATAAGCGACAAAATACAGATTATTCGTTTTTACCTGTCACTAGTAAGGTCAATTGCATACGGAAAAAGCGAGGTCAAATTATTTGCTTGCAAGCAAATAAGTAATCGATCGTAATTTTCGCTCTCAAAAGGCGGAAAGTGGTTCGATAAGCTGTTTAATGTAAAATATTTACCTTTATTTCATCATTTTAAAGCTATTTACCAATTTCCAAAGCATATATTTTTTTTGTCAAAATCGTAGCTAATGCCCCTTTAAGATAGAGGACTGAATATATTGGACATACATTTTCTTGATAACAAAATACTTGATACAACGTTATGTAATAAAGTTTGTCAGTGACTTGCTACAGGTTGGTGGTTTTTTCCGGGTACTCTGGTTTCCTCCACCAATAAAAACTGACTGCCATGATATAGCTGAAATATTGTTGACAGTGGCATTAAACACCATTACCCTAACCCTTGATAACAAAATAACAACTTTTATTGTATGTGAAATACTATTGATTATTTATTAACATCTTTGTGTTTCCATGGTAACTCATGGCCATTTTTGGTGATCTTAATATGCCATTTGCCAATTCCCGACTTGATTCTAAAATTATACACTTTTAACATTTTATTATTTGAGTTGTTTCCCTTACAGAGGACAAAATGGTTCCCGCTCAATGCAAGAGCAACAGAAAGGATTAAGAATTTGAGTATAATTTTCTTAAAATTTATAGATAATTGAACCTTGTAAAATAATAGAAGTTAACTTTATAGCAAATAAAAAATTCACAAGTTGTTACAACATTTAATAGTCCAGTCAATCTATGGGAAAAAATAGCCAAACCTCAAACTAATTGCAAAAGAATTTATTTCAACTGTAATTAGTTCTTGACATAAACATATTCAACATATAAAAAGTCTAGAAAAATCTAAATAGGGGAAAAGGAAGAATTTTATGAAAACAAAATATGCAAAAATATGAAAACAAGGGAGATAATTCGTGTATAAATTGTATATGCTTCAATCGAATTTTTAACTAGAAAAATTCAGATTCAACTGATGGAACAGTAATGGTAAGCTTAAGAATAATAATTAACATCTATTATTTACAGTTTTACTTTATAAAATATTTAGGGTCATATAAATTCGGAAATTTGCAACAGTCGCCGTTGTTTGTTGACATCCTGATTTCATATGCTACAAGTACAAATCAATCCAGAGTATTTTCTGTTTTCACCAAATGTCAGTGTTAAATGTGTATGACAAATATAATAAAATGAAATAAAAAAAAGTCAGAAAATCAATATTGTATGTGGAAAATATATAATAATTAAACAAAAAACCTTCAACACTTTTCGGTGAAAAAAATGTATGGAAAACCATTTGGGATAAAAACACATAGAAATAAAGGCTTTTTGACAAAACAAAAGATTGCGATTTTTAGAATAGATTTTAAAGAAGAGCAAACTTGAATACAATTGTGTAATGAAAAAAATCGACAAATAAGCAAACATCTATATAGATACAAGATTAAAAAATGTGAAAAATAATGCATGAAATAAATATCAACACACAACACCCATAGAAATAACGATTTTACAACACACAACAGTATATAGTCTATTAAGGATATGACACATCTAAGGCGGACAGGGACAGCAGTTGGGGATAACGTGTTATTTAATGAATATACACCATTCAAGTCAAAGATGGAACTATTCATAGCAGATTCGGAAAATAAACAAAGCGTTATTAACATGCCAAGTTAAATATTATTCAAATAGGGATGTTCAACAACACATACCTCTGGTGATGCAGATGTTTTAATTGTCAAATAAACATTAACTATAGAACACCGAAGGGACAATCAATAATGGACAATCCAGAGACACTGGCATCATAGGGCATACAAGACGAAGAAAAACAAAGCAAAAACACAATGCATTATGTGTTGGACACCACTAGGTGCAAGCAAACGCAAATTACGTAAATAAGACACGAGCCCCCTTACAAACACCTGGAGGTGAAGAGGAAACCGAACATCGTTTAATGCAGAAATCGTAACGGATATCACAAAACGAAACTCAGAATGTAAAGACACATAATAGGACAACACAAGAAAACTGAAAGAATGAGCAACACTGACCCCACCAAAAAACCGGGAGTGAACTTAGGTGCTCACGAATGGTAAAAGTACATGCTTCTTATAAGACACCTGCCATGTTACTCATATATACAGTCAAGTCCTTTAAAAGTAGTGGCAGTGATAGAGGAAGAAAACATCTACGTAAAAATAAAAGATCCATTGTCATTTGAGATATGGATATTTCGTAGCGGTCAACCAGATTGTGATCACAATAAGAATTTTTGTAGCGATGACTTCAACCTAGGAGCAGCATAGCCTTGTTAAAGTAGCTATATGGAGAAGACAATACTAAGTTGAAAAACTTGTGTCTGATCCTTTTGTCATTATGTAGACAATAAAATATGTTTAAATTAAAAGTAGCTTCTGAGTCAGCAGCTGAGCTCTGTCCAGAAAAGCATTGTACTTGGCACAAGCTCCAGAATAACGTATAAGTTGATAAGTGTAAACCCCATATGCTGGTGATGATGGAATATTGCTACTGATGAAGGGGAAGTTGACTATTGGAAAAGTGAAGTAATCACATTTGTCATAGAGTTTTGTTTTGAATCTTTCTCCGTTGTCGACCTCAAGGTGAAGGTCAGGATAAGAAGCAGACTTTTGAGTATCAGGAGTATCCTTAACTTCAAGCTCATTTGGATAGATGCCATGTAAATGATCACCGAATCGAATCAAAAGTTGAAAGTGCTGTCAACAATCCATCAGTTCTTCTTGGCGAAGGTACTGATCTGTTAATACTTTTGCTTTTCCATTTTGATCTTGATTCAAGCGATATATATTTCAAATCAACGAGTACCATCTCTACAACGATGAAAATATGAGATATCCGTAAGACAAAGTCAACACTTGGACTGGACGCATGCCATATACTGCCATTTGTTCATTCTATTTCTGGCTGTGACATAACCTCTCAAATGTTACCACAGCAAACATGCTTATCTGCAACTACAAGTGTTGGTAGTAACAACATATCATATCAACCCTCTAGAATGGGGGTGGGAAAGTGTGAACTGTCAATTTTTTCCTATAAGAACAAATTTACCCCCTGCACCTGAGCGACTAATTAAAGTGATAAGATATAACTGTAAAGTTAACTGTGTCACTAAAATGTAGTGGTAGGAAACATGATTTAGATTGCACAGTTGGATGTGGAGACTGTAAAGGTGTTAGTTGCTTAAATTCAAACTTAAAAAATATAACAGGCGAAGACATGACTAAAGATATGTAATTAGGACTATGTGATCAGAAACATATCAGTATTGTTACATGTTCTTACGTTCTGACAATCTTATTGATTTTAAATGCTGAATGTGTATTGTAACTTCAGTAGATGTTATTCATTACTGCTACATCAATACTTTTTATAGGTTACTGCTACTATTTCTAATATACTATTAAAAAATTAAAGTTTTTTGGCCATTTTATAAAAAAAAAAAAAAAAAAAAAAAAAAATAGGATAGAATTTTAAACTATCTTGTTAGGTAAGATTTAATTTTTTTTTAATTTGGACAGTCAATTCAGTATGTTAGGTAATATGTACAAATTAGAAAAACTGAAAATCTTCCATTTTGCACAAGTTATCCATTCCAACAGTAAAAAGGTTTTTATTTCAAATATGAAACATTTTATATCTATCATAATTATGTTGTCCCCATTTTTGTCTTCGAGATAAAACACAAGAAATATCTGCATTTTCCTTTGGAATATTTCTTATTTGGAATATAGATCACTGAGCACCCTGTTATTCAAAATAGACTTCTTGTTATTACCTATATATAATCAACAACATTAAGTTGCACCATACTTTCTATAGTATATATATTTTCTTTTGTGTAAACAAGAAAGAATCAGAGAAATGAGAGAAAAGGGAAATTCTAATAATCCAAATTCCCATTTTGTATACATATTTGTAAACAATCAGTATTATTGGCCCCATATAATTTTATATGTTACTATGTTGTGCTTTGTTTTTCTCAATTGTTTGATTAAAAATGACAAATTGCACAAATAACTTTTTTTTTAAATATTACAACACCTATTTATTAATTTCGGCAGGGTACTAGTACATTTTTGGATTAAATAGAGAAGGCACAGAAAGAAGTCCTGTATTTTATTTTATCAATTTGAAAGATAAAACTCCTCTTATTAGTTTGATGCATGATTGGTATGACTACACTTTCATTGAATGCTCTTTTTTCCACATTTACAACTCTATATGTTAAAAAAATATGTATGCTGAAATATTGAGAGGGGTTTAGAAAATCTCATGAAAAATATTTTTCCCTATCTAGATTTTTCTAGACTTTTGATATGGTATTAGGAAGACATTTTGACACAAGAAAATCCAGAGTTAAATTCGTTTGCAATTAGTTTGAGGTTTGGCTATTTTTTCCCATAGATTGACTGGACTATTTGGTGAGAACGGAAAATGCTCAGTGGATTGATTTGTACTTGTAGCAGATGAAATCAGGATGTCAACAAACAACGGCGGCTGTTGCAAATTTCCGAATTTATACGACCATAAACATTTTATAAAGTAAAACTGTAAATAACAGATGTTAATTATTATTCTTAAGCTTACCATTACTGTTCCATCGGTTGAATCTGAATTTTTCTAGTTAAAAATTCGATTGAAGCATATGCAATTTATACACGAGTTATCTCCCTTATTTTCATATTTTTGCATATTTTGTTTTCATATTTAGATTTTTCTAGACTTTTTATATGTTGAATATGTTTATGTCAAGAACTAATTACAGTTGAAATAAATTCTTTTGCAATAAGTTTGAGGTAAAACCGTAGATTGACTGGACTATAAATTTTATACAGAGTATGAGAAAAATATATGTCATTTTGGTTGAATATTGCATGAAATTGACACTTTTGACAAAAGACAAAAGTGTCAATTTCATGCAATATTCAACCATAATGACATATATTTTTCTCATACTCTGTATAAAATTTAAATGGTGTAACAACTTGTGAATTTTTTATTTGCTATAAAGTTAACTTCTATTATTTTACAAGGTTCAATTATCTATAAATTTTAAGAAAATTATACTCAAATTCTTAATCCTTTCTTTTGCTCTTGTATTGAACGGGAACCATTTTGTCCTCTGTAAGGGAAATAACTCAAATAATAAAATGTTAAAAGTGTATAATTTTAGAATCAAGTCGGGAATTGGCAAATGGAGTCTTGTGCCACACATATGCTATGAGATTTGTACCCTATGAGTAAAAACTTATGCTATGAGATTTGTACCCTATGAGTAAAAACTTATGCTATGAGATTTGTACACTATGAGTAAAAACTTATGGTGGCATCTTATATCAACTTTACATTGTAAAATAAAATAGAGGCGCCAAAGAAAAAATTTTTTGTTTCAGCTAACATTTTTGAGAAAAAAAAAGTAAGATAGTTAAGAAAAAAAAATGTTTGTTGTAATTTTTACCTACTTTATACAGGAAAAGAATCTCACTTTCACAATGCTTGTCCAAAATGACAATAAAAACTTTAGGATAGGCACTGCAAATTAGGGCCGGTAGGGTTAGCGGAAACAAATTATTATTTCTTTTTTTGGCCTGATGTTATGGTGGCAATCGATACAATGTAAAAAATGGTTGGATTTACATATAAAGGTACTAAATGGGGCAATAAAAAAGTCCATAGTATTTGAGTCTAAAGAAAAATTTGCATCGTTCAATTGAATATGTACCGATTGAGCCAAAGCATGTTGTCTCTACTCTGGAAAGTTTGTTTTCCAAGATTACTCAAAAAGGGTTTTTTGGTTTGGTTTTTATGGTGTTTAACACCACTTTCAACAATATTTCAGTTATATCGTGGTGGTCAGTTTAATTTGTCGAGGAAACTTGAGCACCCGGAGAAAACCACCGACCTGCCGCAAATAACTGACAAACTTTATAACATATTGTTGTAATCCTCTCCCTAAGCGGGAGTCAAACTCACAACATCAGTGGTGATGGGCACATATTGCATAGGTTGTAAATCCAACTACCATGCGATCAGGGCCACGACGGCCCCCCTCAAAAATGAAATGCTGATATTTTTGCAGTAAAACTGAGCTTAAATTTTATATATTTAGGGTGAATTTTTATTGGTGTTTGATCACCGCCACTTTCAGCAATTTTTCAGCTATATCATGTCTACAACACTAAATATAGGAGAGGGAAACCCAGGAAAACTAACAGGCAAAGCCCCTCTGCCAGTGGGTATTTGTCTGAAAAACTTAACATCTGAGGTTGCTATCAGGGTATGAACTCATGTCAGTGATGTTAGGCTTGCCCTCAGAAGGCAAGGATCTCCTACTTTCGTCCATGCAGGCCCTTTAATTACCCATGACTAATGCTAGCTTAAATAGTTTGTTTATATTAACTACATTCGATGTGGGTCTTTAATTAGACATGTTTTCCTAGTTTGTATTAAAATGCTACCAGGATTCATAAGATCACGGATCCATATCATTCATGTAAAGAGATATATATTCAAGCCTTGTTTTGTTTACATTTTCATTGACCAATCAAAATTCTCATTACAGTGAAACCTGTTAAAACCAAACCCTGAACAAACTTGTTTCAAACCAAACTTTAAATAAAATCCCAATGTGGGAAATCTGTGTTAATTTAACCTGTAAGACTGTGATAACATTTGCCTGAATTACCTGTAACCCATAATGCAACAATTGATTCAGTATTATTTCAAAAAGGGGCCGTTGTGGTTGTGATTGTATGGTAGTTGGATTTACAACTACCTGCACATTGAGTGCCTATCACCATTTAAGTTGTAAGTTCGAACCCCGTTAATGACGGGTTGTTATATATAACTCAATGCAACATTATGTGTTATAGTCTGTCAGTGACTTACGACAGGTCGGTGGTTTTCTACGGGTTTATTAATACTCCATTTTATTGTTGAATGTGGCATCAAGCACCATAACCAAACCAAACTAACCTTTAATAAAAGCATAAACTTTGTATTGTATTGTCATAGCAATTTAGTTTTGTTTTATCAGAGATTTTGTAAGTAAAATTCAATTACATCTCTATATCTTAAACAGTCAGTTGGGGGAGGCTAAAGTTTGTTTTTATTTATTTTTCTTAAAAAGCCTGAACTTTGTATTGTGATTTCAGAACTACAGATTAAGAGGACTTATAATGCCACAGATATACCAGCATCACAATCTAAATGATGTTGTAGTGATTGAAAACAGGGGACCAGTACCAAGAGAAAAAGTAAAGTATGAAGACAACAAAAAATATACACACTTCACAGTGCAGCGGTTTATTTTTGTTTTATCAGAGTTTTTGTAAGATAAAGTTCAATTACGTCTATATCTTAAACAGTCAGTCGGGAAGGCTTTATTGTCATAAAACATCCAGTTACGAGTTTTATACTCTTACCTAGCTAAAATCATATACTTGATACAGTGTTCGGGGCCTTCATATTCATGATCGGATGGCAGTTTGATTTATAGCTACCTATGCAATCAGTGCCTATCACCACTAAAGTTGTGAGTTCGAATCCCACTCGTGGTGATGTGTACTCGATACAACATTATCACATGATAAAGTTTGTCAGGGACTTGTGACAGGTCAGTGGTTTTTTCCGAGTGCCCCGATTTCCTGCACTAATAAAACTGACTGCCACGATATAACTGAAATATTGTTGACAGTGGCGTTAAACACCATAAACATAACCCTAACTCTCAATACAGTGTTCTGATTGAATGAGTAATTTATGTCAATAACAGATGTAATTTTCCTTTGATCTTTTACTTCAACAAATCTATTAATAGACTTCTCGTTTATACATCTATATACTGTCATATTTGTTTTGCAAAAATAGATCTAGTTTTCTCATAACAATTTCACATCAAAGACGAAACATGAGTTGTGAGATGTGATGTGGATTCAGTTGCGAGCAAAAGATATAAAGCTTAACATTTGTTGAAAGTAAAACATATATTCAATCAATCAATTAAGCAAGATTTCAATTTTAAAATTATTCCCATTGTTGACCATGTTAAAAATTTAATCAGGTTGAATCTTTTAATTTCAGTTATATAAGGAAGTAATAGTAGATTTACCATGTGGTATGGCTGTCTTGAGAGGAGCTGATGTATTTGTACAGGGTATTATAGGATCACCACCGGGTAAAATACAAACTTGTGTCTTGTCGTTAGTTTATATACAGTAAGACCTGCCCATGTGGCCAAAACTATAAAGCCGTGAATAAGAGGTCACTGCAGTTATCACACATAGTATAAAGTAACCTTGTTTAAACAGCCACCATTATGGCATTGATTGTGTTGTAGTTGAATTTACATCTACTTAGGCCAAAAATACATGGGTTTCCACTAACCCTACAGAACCTAGTTTTTATGTGCCTACTCTAGAATTTTTATTGTCTGATTTAAAAAAAAACAGGTCCTTGTCCTGTATAACTTCGTTAAAAATTAAAGAAAAGTTTTGCCTGCCTGCCTACCCACCTTCCTCCCAGTACCCTATCTTTTCCCGGGACCGTCGTGGCCGTGATCGTATGGTAGTTGGATTTACAACTACCTGTGCAATCAGTGCCTATCACCACCAAAGTTGTGAGTTCGAATCCTGTTCATGACGAGGTGCATTTGATACAACATTATGTGATAAAGTTTGTCAGTGACTTACGGCAGGTCTGTGGTTTTCTCTGGGTACTCCAGCATCCTCCATCAATAAAGCTGACTGCCACGAAATAACTGAAATATTGTTGAAAGTGGTGTTAAACACCATAAACCAAACCAAACCTATCATCACTGATGTGAGTTTAGTCCTGCTCATTGTGAGGTGTACTTAATACAATGTTATGTGATTAAGTTTGTCAGTCACTTGTGGCAGGTCTGTGGTTCTCTCTAGTTTTCCCCCTCAATAAAAGTGGATGCCAGAACATAAACTGAGATATGGTTGAATGTGGCATTAGTGCATTAATTGCACCCTTACTCTTAATCCTAAACCCACTCATTTTAGCGATGTAGGTCTACAAAAGTTGTAATTTTCTGCTTCTACAGGGGGCCATCGTGGCCGTGATCGTGTGGTAATTGGATTTACAACTTCCTATTCAATCAGTGCCCATCACCACTGATGTTGTGAGTTCGAATCTCGATCAGGGAGAGGTGTACAACATTATGTGATAAAGTTTGTCTGTGAGTTGCGGCAGGTCAGTGGTTTTCTGCGCTTCCTCCGGTTTCCTCTACCAATAAAACTGACGGCTACGATATAACTGCACTTCAACATTACTATATAAAAGCAATTCTTATGTAGAAATGACAAAATTATTAAATGCCTTTGACCAAGAAAATTGTAAATCTTTATGGCAAGGCCCAATGACAACACAGGCACTTTAATTAGACAATTGAGCCTTGCCTCTATATCTGGTAGATGTACAGTAATTTAAGAAACCACTGATAAAAATGTATACAGAAAAATAGAGGTTGAATTAATGTACTGTGCATTATCCTTTTAAGGAAGAAAGGATATTGCTATTTAGTGATTAACAAGGGATACTAGTTATTGGGAAAAGCTGTGTACCTAGTAAATTGTTTACAGCAAAATTTAGTGCAATAAGATTATTATCTGTTCTGTAAAAAAAAAAGAAAGAAAGAAGGGATAAATAAATTGGAAGCAATAATTCTACAGATACAAATGGTGCTTTGTAAAAATTTTGACAATCAGCCATTTAGTGGAATGTTTTCTTACTGAATGCCATTTTTTATTTGTTGAAGAGTTTATTTCATAACTGATATTTTGGTAATCATCATTATTTTGATAAGAATAATTTTCGTGTTTAAAAAAAAAAAAGAGCAACTCAACAATGCCGAAACTTGTAACTTGTAATTAACCCTTTGTTTGTAATTGGACATTGTTGGTGACCCGCGGCTGATCACGCTCGGATACTTTCCACTCAACACCCATTGGTCAATTGAAATAAGAAAATTTGTTTCAGGGTTGTCCGGTTATTGATCCGCATTTAGGAGTTGTTAAAAATATCACGGCATTACTTACATTTTGCGATTTGTAAAAAAACAAATCACAAAAATTAAAAAAATAATATAAAATAATGTTTTTTTTCATTTACTATGCAACTTAGTTTAAAGTAATTTTCTGGTCCAGCATTATGTAATACAAATTCAAAATAACTCCCGTCCTCAAAATACCGGATTAAATAGATGAATTATTTGTAAGTACAGTGGAACTTGTGTAATCTGACACCTGAGTTTTACAACATCCTGTGACATACGGCAAAAATTGATGGTCCCAAAGTATTTCTGTTATCTAAAAGAAAACCTGAGTTTTCCAACATCCTGTACATTCTGACATATTTCCCTGGTGGGTTGGTGTGTCGGATTAGACAGGTTTCAATGTACGATAAATTTTCTTTCAAGTGACCCACAGATGATGAGTGTAGACTATCGGAGTATGATCAGACGTGGTTTTTTTTAAAGACGGTGATTATCGGGGAAAAAAATTATGCTATTAATAGATTTTGTAAATTTTGCATTTTAAAGCAGTTTTTATTGAATTGTTTTATAGACATGAAGGCTGGAGACAGAGTATCAGTGTATGCCGATGTCAATGGTAAATGTCTACGTGGTCTAGTCAAGCCATTCAATGGAGAGAAATTATTTGTTGGTAACGGCATAGTACAGTTCAGTAGAGAAGATATATACTGTAGTAGAGATCCACTGAGGTTAGAGTTACCGGAGTACCCAGAGAAAACCACCGACCTTTCGCAAGTCACTGACAAACTTTACCACTGAGGATTTAGAATCGTAGATATAAAATTTAGTGCACAGAACATGTTTCCTGAACAACTGAACAACCTTCATCAGTCGAAAGATTGTAAAACCAAATACAGTGAAACCTGCTCATAAGCTCACCTGTATTAAAGGGTCACCTCTATTAAAAGGTCACCTCTATTAAAAGTTCACCTCTATCAAAAGCTCACCTGTATTAAAAGGTCACCTGTATTAAAAGGTCACATTTTTCTTGTCTTGTCATAGACATTTTTATATGAACTGAACCTCTTTTAAGAGGTCACCTGTCTTATAAGGCCACTTTTTCATTGTCTCGACGGTGACCTTTTAATACAGATTTGAATGTTATTTTAAAATTAAATGTTTATATAGTGTACGGGATCCTGACTATTTAGTGTGACAGTCAAGTCAGAAAAAGTCGCTTATTTAATGAGTTTAATGTACCCACCGAACACACACCTGAAACTTTCTGTATGTTATTTTCAATGTTTCTACTTTTATTTTAATCGGGTCGTCACCAATTCGTGCTGCCAGATTTTTTAAAATGTACATTTGTTTAGCGTAGGGGTATCTTCACGAAAAATAATGTCTTATTTACAACATCGTTAAATTGCAATGTTGACTTTATCATCAGGTAAAAGCACATTTTTATGAATGTTTGAAGACTATAGAATGTCTTTAAAATATAAAAATATTCATTTTTATCTATTTTAATCATGTAATAACATTCTATCACAAGGAGGTGTTTTTCATATAAATTGTGACATGTAACTAACCAATATAACAATACTGTATGAGATGAATTTTTATTTTATTATTTTCTGAATACTTTTAGGTACAATTCATCAATTTTACCCATTTAAATGTGAAGGTGTTCGATCAAACAGACACAGTTAATGAAAGATCATTTAATGTCTAGGCGAAAAAGTTGTAAATTTCCGGAAAAATACATTAACCGTTCACGTACAGTTTTTAGTGTTGTCGTCTTGATTAGTGACCCGAACTTTCTTGTTGTATATGCTTTAAAAATTGTTTAATAATAGTTTAAGAAAATTTGTTTGTGTTTTGGTGTCTAAGAGTTGATATCAAGTCATTATTTCAATATTTCTCAACAATAATTTGTTATACTTTGGTTATTAAATTAATCGATATTATAATAAGAAAACCGTACTGGTGATAGTGTGTGATTATATTCCGGAAAAATGTCAGAGTTGTGTAGTCCTGTTAAATTTGGTCAGTCGATCAAAAAGAAAGCTAGACAGTCTTTAAATTGGCAAAATTGTGTTATTTGTCAAGAACCAGGTACAGATGAAGATTTAATCAACATGCAGAGTCATGGCAAACATTCATTTTTAAGGGCAATGGAGACCCGGAAAGATGATGTTTATTCAATTTGTTAAAAGAATTAACTTCTAAAAGTTGTCTGATATAACATTGGACTCTACTGTTGTCAAATATTATAAACCATGCTACAGAACTTACACAAGCAAACAAAACCTTAAACCTTTTCTACAAAATGAAGTTTTAGATGATAGTTATCGAGGAAGTTCCTCTTTGACTAGCTCTATAATTAAAACTGTACAGTCTGAACCAAGTGTTTTTAGGTCAGACTGGAGTTCATGCATTTTTTGTAAATTTAAAACCCACAAAAATGACCGTAAGCTGCACAAAGGTGAAACAGCGGAGAGAGCACAGAGTATATTAGTCAGCCGGTCAGACCTTCAAAATTTTGACTTTAATGTACCCTCCGAACACACATCTAAACATATATATTCTGATAGCAGATATACTGGGCTTTAAAATTATGTGGGTCGTCGCGAAATTTTATCACCCGATTTTATGCAAATTGAGGTCAAAGATCACTATTGTCTGCGAGTCAAAAATATTGTCAATACGATTAATTTGCACATTACTTTTGTCCATTAAATACATTTATGATTGTCATTCATTAATCGCATAAATAAATTACGATGTACAAAATTTAACGTCTTTTTTGCATATTTCAATATGATTTATGACATCAAAATGACGTATTTTCAACATCAAATGTCGATTTCTTTATTTGATTAGCATATAAAAATACCCTCCCGAAAAACCTTATCTCTAAAATACATTTTTAACAAGGTTTTTTTTTATGAAAGCTCGATACCGAGTGGTCTATACAACGTCAGTGTAGCACATATTCAGCTATGTGTATTATGTAAACCTATCAACTCTACATATATTAGTTTACATATCGAATGACAATGTTTTAGTGGTACCGGAAATGGGGTTTCCATTTACAGAACATAAAATTATGATAATGCTAGATCGGTTACGTCATAAAGATACTGTTATTCTGATTTCCTATACCAAAAAACTTAGTCTTGTCGTTAAATGACGTTTTAGGGCAGTCCATAACTGTAAGCAAATTATGGCTGATAAATATTGTTCCGATTGCAGTGTTTACTGCTATGATTGGTTGATAATTATAAAATATTAATCGATATGATTGGTCAATTGATTGAATAATTTATTTTATATCATAGACAATTACAATATCACCAACGAACACTGAGGTAATTTCAGAAAATGACTGTTATACTGCTACAAACATTCTAACTGTCATCATCCTCAACAATTGCAGTACGTCGTGAATGAATATTGCAGCATTGCTCTTTAGTTTGGCATGGGCACAAATCTGTACAAGCTAGGTTCTGCTCAAAACAAACACAGGCAGTAGAGCAAACAGACTTACCTTTGCATGTACATATCAGATCCTGAAGGAAGTCGGACGACATGTGCCCTACAAATAGGATAGGTTCAAATCCTAATTTTCCTTCCTGCCATGCGTAGGATAATGATGACTGGCTTAGCCTGATCAGCGGTCATCCATATCTTTGTTTGCAATATTGACCTCAGAACATGCTGCAAAAACGAGGATTCACAAGGAGGAAGACAAACCAAACTACAGTTTTTACTGGTTGACAATTTGAATCGCAATTTATTCAAGTCACTGTGACATTTTTTTTACTTGCCCTTTTGGTCATCCAGTCTGACCTTATAAAAACACTTGGTTCAGACGGTACAGTTTTAATTATAGAGCTAGTCAAAGAGGAACTTCCTCGATAACTATCATCTAAAATTTCACTTTGTTGAAAAGGTTTGAGGTTTTGTTTGCTGGTGTATAAGCTCTGTATCATGGTTTATGATATTTGACAACAGTAGAGTTCAATTTCATATCATACAAAGAAGTTAATTCTTTTAACACTTTTAAATAAACATCATCTTTCCGGGTCTCCATTGCCCTTAAAAACGAATATTTACCATGACTCTGCATGTTTATTAAATCTTCATTTGTACCTGGTTCTTGACAAATAACACAATTTTGCCAATTTAAAGACCGCCTAGCTTTCTTTTTTATCGACTGACCAAATTTAACAGGACTGCACAAGTACAACTGACAATTTTTCGGAATATAATCGCACACTATCACCAGTACGGTTTTCTTATTATAATATCGATTAATTTAATAACCAAAGTATAACAACTTATTGTTGAGAAATATTGAAATAATGACTTGACATCAACTCTTAGACACCAAAACACAAAAACAAATTTTCTTAAACTATTATTAAACAATTTTTAAAGCATACAACAAGCAAGTTCTGGTCACTTATCAGGACGAGAACACTAAATACGGTACGCGAACGGTTAATGTATTTTTCCGGAAATTAAACAACTTTTTCGCCTAGACATTCTAAATGATCTTTCATTAACTGTGTCTGTTTGATCGAACGCCTTCACATTTAAATGGGTAAAATTGATGAATTGTATTTAAAAGTATTCAGAAAATAATAAAATAAAAATTCATCTCATACAGTATTGTTATATTAGTTACATGTCACTATTTATATGAAAAACACCTCCTTGTGATAGAATGTTATTACATGATTAAAATAGATAAAAATGAACATTTTTATATTTTAAAGACAATCTATAGTCTTCAAACATTCATAAAAATGTGTTTTTACCTGATGATAAAGTCAACATTGCAATTTAACGATGTTGTAAGTAAGATATTATTTTTCATGAAGATATCCCTACGCTAAACAAATGCATATTTTAAAAAATTGGGCGGTACGAATTGGTGACGACCCGATTAAAATAAAAGTAAAAACATTGAAAATAATATACAGAAAGTTTCAGGTGTGTGTTCGAGGGGTACATTGAAATCAAAATTGTGAAGGTCTGACCACCTGACTAATTGAATCAATTCAAACTTTTAGTTACTAATGTACTGGTATATCTTCACTACCAGATTAGGGGCTGTCGTGGCCGTGATCGTATGGTAGTTGGATTTACAACTACCTATGCAATCAGTGCCTATCACCACTCATGTTTCAACAATATTTCAGTTATATCGTGGCGGTCAGTTTTATTGGTGGAGGTCACCGTAGTACCCGGAGAAAACCACCGACCTGTCGCAGGTCACTGACAAACTTTAGCACATAATGTTGTACACCTCACCCTGATGGAGATTCGTTACAACTGGTACAAATCTGTCAGTTGTCAAAACCCTTGCAATTTATAACCGGTATTAGTCAAAGGAGCAGACCAATTTAAGTATGCAAATTTCAGATACCCAAATTCTATGACCATGGACTATTATGTTGGGTCCTTTAGTTGCAGGACAATTATTACAATGGGCCATTTTGTTTTTTTATGCGTCTGTGGTGCAATAGTGAAGCCCAAAGTGATCCATGCACTTGAGATGAGCATGCTCAACCATAGCACCACCCAGTGGGTGTTTGAATAAATATCGTAGCTAAGTTTGTGTCTGTTTATTTCAGTGGTATAGGAGTACTAATGACTGAGCCCCTATATGAAGGCCCCAGTTTAAGTGATACATCTATAGATATGATATTCCCCCAGAATCTACCATCAATAGTGTGTAGCCATGTGCTAGATCCACGACCAGGGGAGATAATTCTAGATATGTGTGCTGCTCCAGGTAAATAATAGTATTGAAATATTTTCTTGACATAAATCTGTGATTTTACTGTCTCAAATTCTGAAAATTAGGACATGATGATAATTCATTGCAAACATACTAAGACTTATTTTACAATATATATGATATAATGTCTATCCCATATCATCAATGTTTCTGCGGTTTTATGTTGTGTATATATTTCGGAAATAAAGCTTGTCCAAGACGAGTTCAGTTGCTTGCCCATGGTCAGTGGTTCTCTCCGGGAACTCCAACTTCTTCCACCACTAAAACTGGTCACCATGATATAGCTGAAATATTGCTTAAAGTGGCATTAAACACAATAAATCAATCGATCAAATCCTAGACGAGGTTAAAGTTGTTGCATAATAGAGGTGGTCACTAAATAAACTGTAAGGTCAGGATTTTTCACCCTCATATTAGGTATGAGTTATCCTTATTATTGAAAACTCTAACTATGACTGAAATGTAGAACAGCAATAAAAGGGATGTTCCTTTACTTTATTTTGTGTGTTTATGTATAAATTTTGATAGTTTCTCATGTTCTTTTACACCCATATCCTTTCTTCCACATAAATCCAGTTTACGCTTGACTTTTGTGTCCGTTTATCCACTAACACCAAAACAATCTGTATCAAATCACGTCATGTTCATTCATATTCCAAACCTCGCTTCTCCCTTCATAAAATTGCTATGCTGCTGAGCTCAATACCTGGAGATTTTGTAGGTTTATCACTGATGAAACATCATATTGAATTTTAATCAGATGGTACCAGTCATTCAAGGTTGACAGGGGTGTTATGGCCAAGATTTTATGGTCGCTGAATTTACATCTACCTATTCAAACAATTCTGAGTTGGATTCCCGCTTGCGGAGAAGTGTACTTGAAACAACTTAATGTGACCTCTTTCCCCATGTACCAGTTTGTCAGTGACTTGCGAGTAGTCGGTAGTTTTTAGCTGGTACTCCAGATCCAGTTCCCCACACCCTCCCCCCCCTAATAAAACTGACGGCGACATTATAGCTAAAACATTATTGAAAGTGGCATTTTATTACAATAACTTAAACCCATCTAATCTATCTGTACTATGCTATTTTTGTTTTGATTTTTAGGTGGAAAAACAACACACTTGGCAGTCTTGATGAAAAATAAGGTATGGTAGTATTTCTACACAGAACAATCTGTCTATTGTATAAGATTGTTTATTAGTCCCCTACCGGTGAAGCCGAAGGGGACTATAGTTTTAGGTTCCGTCCGTCTGTCCGTCAGTCTGTCACATTAAAATTTTAAGTTTTCCGGACTTTTTTTTTACGTCCTTTGATATATTGACTTGATATTTGGTATGTGGCTATATCTAGATGAGTTACAGTTTAAGTTCGAATTTCGTTCCGCTCGAATTATTTTTGGCTGAGTTATGGCCCTTGAACTTGTAATTTAAGATCTAGTCACTGCAAGGTGATACTTCTAATATTTTAGGTCCTCTGATTTTTGCGGCAATACTCTCAGAATTCTTGTTTTTTATAGTATTTGCTTATAAAATTATAACTTGCGGCAGGTCGGTGGTTTTCCCCCGAGTACTCATGTTTCCTCCACCAATAAAACTGACTGCCACGATATAGCTGAAATATTGTTGAAAGTGGTGTTAAACACCATAGCTCTTTCTCTCTCTCTATAAAATCATAATTTGATAAAAAGGTACAAACACAAGTATAAATAAAATATATCTTTTATATGTATTATTACATTGAAAACACATAAATTTCAGGATAATGTGTCTGAGTGGGGCGGACATGTCTACCCGCAGACTGTTGTTTCAGTGATCTAGCACTATAAAAATACAACTCAGCGTGTTGGTCTAGTACAAAGCGGACATCATCATCATCTCATTGAAAATTAACTTGTTCTCGTCATGATATAGCTGAAAAATGACTGAGATGGCANAG
>MJUT01020062.1:70250-84222 GCA_002080005.1 Gigantidas platifrons | reverse complement strand
ATGTTATTTGTGTTTGTTTGGTTCGTCTTCACCTCCAGTTGTTTGTAGGAGGGATCGTGTCTTATTTATGTTATTTGTGTTTGTTTGGTTCGTCTTCACCTCCAGTTGTTTGTAGGAGGGATCGTGTCTTATTTATGTTATTTGTGTTTGTTTGGTTCGTCATCACCTCCAGTTGTTTGTAGGAGGGATCATGTCTTATTTACGTTATTTGTGTTTGTTTGTGCATAGTGGTGTCCAACACATATTGTGTTGTGCTTTTGTTTTGTTTTTCTTCGTCTTTTGTATCCTATATTACCAGTTTCTCTGGATTGTCCATTTTTGATTGTCCCTTCGGTATTCTCTGACGTTTATCAAGACTTAAGTGTATTTCATTGAACAACACATATTACCATACGATCTGGCACAAGTTAATTATACCATTTTATTCAAAGTTCCTTTACAATTATATAAACATACAAAGACTCGCGCTACGAGAATAATTCAAATACATGTAGTATATATTCAATATTTAACAACAAGAAAATTCTAAATACAAAAAATGTAACCATAATTATGCAATTTGAAATATCGCAACAATTATTATACCAATGTAAACAGAAAATATTAAAGTTTTACTAATAGCTTTCAGCGAAAAAAAGAAAAAAACGGGAAAAAAACGAAAACTATATGCGTGTATAATTAGATTTTTGGTTATCGAGATAAAAATGTATCCCCCATCCGAAATGGGAACCTTCCCGAAATATATGAAACCTCCGGTCCGTAATATGTAAGTAAAATAGAATCTTACCTTCACTTAAGTCTTTTCACATAGCAAGTATGAAATGTGAAGACTGTTTTTCTTATATATATATACATTAAAATGATTTAAATATTTAAATATAGCTGACTGACTCAAATACAACACAACACTCGTCAAGCGATATGATCATCAAGGTAATGTTCTGATGATCTATATTTAGTCCAAGTCGTGAGGTATTTTGAAATGGGTGATTGCTCACAATTTAGATCATCACAATCCACACCTTTGGTTCAAATATAAGACATGTATATTGTTATTATTGATATATGATCTTATTTAGTGGGGTGACGTGTTTTAAATAATTATCTACTCGACAGCTTATAATATAATCATAATTTTGTTTTACATGTAAAGAAGCCACGTACGGTCCCTATATGACAGTGCTTTTAAAATTGTAAGTCATGTTATTTTGTCTGAATGTTTTTATATATACTCAAATTTACTGTGATTTCACTTTTATCTGGTGGTATGAATTTTCGCGGATTGACCGAAATTGAAACATAAGTTGGTATTTACACACGAAGGCCTACGATTATCCCTCCAAACTTTTCTTGAAGACTTACAAATTATTTGGCTTTCAAATCTTTTGATTATGAGCGTAACCCGGATGATGGTGATTCCAGACACGCTTCGTGTGTATTATATTAGATATCTACGTTTTAATCACATACATGTATGCCATTAGTTACGTACTGAATTTCGTGGTTGGGTGGTACATGCCCAAAAAACACGAACATTGAGTTTCAACGAATAAAAATGCGCTGTATCACAACATTTATGCAAATACAAATGTATACGAAATGAGCAAATGTGTGTAACCAGTGTGTACACGCACAAGACCAAGATCTTTCTGATATTCCCCTACAATTTATAATTTATTATTCACTGAACCTAATACTTTTAGTTATAATTTTACTCTCGATTACACTATTAGTTTCAGTTGTAATATTTTTCGTATCAATATATCATATACACGTATTGCGGGGTCGTCATAGAGATCGTTAGGTAGATGGCTTTACAACTACCTATGCAATTAGTGCCTTTCACCGCTGATGTTGCGAGTTAGAATTTCGATCAGGGCGAGGTGTACAACATTATGTGATAAAGTTTGTCAGTGACTTGCGACAGGTTGGTGGTTTTCCCCGGGTCGTCCGGTTTACTCCGCCAATAAAACTGACCGCCACGATATTACTGAAATATAGTTAAAAGTGGTGTTAAACACCAACAAACAAACAAATAAACTTATACACATATTGCACCAAAGTAAAACAGGAATTATCGACCTTTAAGTCATAGATTTATTCGAAAATCTGTTGAACACGCAATCCTGGTCATGTACGTACAACAATATAAAGAATTTGGAGTTGAGACAAATATGGTAAATATAAAATATTAAAAGATTATTTATGTGTGTCCGTCAACAATGTTTTATTAATATGGCTATAGTGGTTCTAAAGGATTTTGCGGACTATCCGACTCTCAGGCGTCGGATTATAGGTCGGACCCATCAGTCTTATTGGGGGAGGAAATCTGAGTACACAAAGAACAACAAACTGTCACTAATCACTGACAAATTATATCAAATTATATCCCCCAACATTTTTAAGCTATATCGTGGCGGTTACCTTTATTGGTGAAGGAAATCGGAGTACCCGGAGAAAATCACCGTCCTATCGCAAATCAATGACAAACTTTATCACATATATTAAAGTGGTATCGAGTACACCTCGCCATGAGCGGGAGTCGCACTCACAACTTTATTGGTGATAGGTGACTGCACAGACAATTGTAATTCCAACTACCATACGACCATGACACGATGGCCCTCAAGTAATACAAGATTTAAGAAATACAAAGAGAATAAAATGTATTACAGCAATATTCTTGTAGGAACATTTTGGCACAAACATGGAAGATATTTTCTCAATTGTAATGATTGTTGTACCAACATTGTTTGTAAACCTAGCTTGTTCTGGTCAGGAATACATGGATTGATGGATTTATTCATTGTACTTAACGCCACTTTCAGTGATATTTCAGTTATATCATGGCGACCAGTTTTAGTGGTGGAAGAAGCCGAAGTACCCAGAGAGAACAACAGACCATGGGCAGTTAACTGGTAAATAGAATATTATGGTCAGTAATAGAACTGAAATATAGCCCTCTTGACGTTGACAGCGTTAAACAACAATCAATCAATCAATCAATCATATTAAACAGACACGATATAGAAAGCATGTGTTAACAAGTTCGTGGCTTTTAGTTTTATTTTAGATCGACAGGATATGATATAGCTGAAATACTGCTAAAATCTTATAAACAACAATCAAAATTTAAAATGCATAAGCTACGATATAGCTGAAATACTGCCATTTATGGCGTCAAACAGACATTAATATTTATAATCCTAAAATCACGATAGAGCTTAAACACCAAATCAATATTTAAGATCCGACTTAATTATATGGCCAATGATCACAATTTGTAAATTGGAAGAGAAACTATACTTGGGTTCGCGCCACGATATAATTGAAATATTGTTGAAAGTGGTGTTAAACACCATAAATCTAAACCTATACTAATGTTCTCCTCCCTCAGGCATAGGTGACCTTATCCGTTTCTTTTATTTTCTTCTTTTTTTTTCTTTATTTCTATTTTTTTTTTTTTTTTTAGCCTATCCTTTTTAGACCCTTTAAATTACTTGCTCCCAAAACGTTTCAAGTTTCATTTAGATTTCCAAACTTTCTATTTTGCGCGTACCTGATGAAGGTTATTCAAGAAACGCGGCGTGCGCACTAAATTAGATTTCTACGTTTTATTATACCCGTTATAGAAAAGGGAATTTTTCTTCTAAAATATTTTCTCTTTATAAAATATCTCTTACTTACTATGTTGACACGTGACACGGTAATTAAGTACATAGTTATGTATTCATTTCAGAATCAATTGAACTAGGAAAAACGCCATTTAAAGTGAGAATACATGGTATGGTATATATGTTCAAACTTATTTTTAAAAATTAAATATAACTACAAATTATAATTAATGGAATGGGATGGTAAAATTAAGCAGAATTGTTTACAGTGTAAGTAAAAGTGATGAATCAATAAAATCGTGTGTAAAACATGAAAGTTATCTATGTTCATTGTTTACTAATATTGCACGCTTGACTAACCACATGTGACTCCCTTTTCCACAGTACTGTGTCCAAATTAGGCCAAGGTATATAATCATAGAGGCTTATCGAAATACATGAAAAATATCAATAATATAACTAAAAATAGTCATGAAATTTCACTACAATATTGTTATTGTTTTTCGTGTCCGTAAATGTATGTATGGTGAGTGAGTGTGATTGATTTTTTATTTGATTTTTGGTGTTTAACGCCACTTTCAGCTATATTTCAGCTATATCATGGCGACCAGTTTTAGTGGTGGAAGAAGCCGGAGTACCCGGAGAGAACTACTGACCATGGGCAAGCAACTGGTTATCACCTGCGACTGTGAGTCGAGTGCACCTTTTACGTAATTTACAAAGCCGGGCGCGAACCCTCGCCGTATTGGTGATAGGGCTTATATGAGTTGTTAGGTAATCCAACTACCTAACTCAAAAATAACAAAAGAAAACATAAAAAAGTCAAATAAAATAGAGTAAAATAGTTCATAAAACGTAACCCAAAACATATACCTGTAAATTAAAACAGATTGATTTGATGATTGTAGACGTCAAGAAAGTAGTATTACAGTTATAACACCGGTTTGTAAGTAGAGTATCACGACGGATGCCACCCGTGGAGCAGGCACTACATGCCCTCCCGGAGCACCTGCGTTCGCCAGCGTTGATTTTTAGATGGGTTCGTGTTGCTGGATCTTTAGTTTTATGTGTAGTGCTTTGTAGATCGTTGTCTGTCCATTTGTCCTTTTTCTTTTGAATATTGTGCTGTCTGTCCTTCTTCTATTTACGAATTCTGATAACGCCTTTAGTATCTTCAAACTCTTCTTACATTCAAAACTAGAGAACACTATTACAAACAATAGACGGTGTGTGTAAACACGATGACATTATGGTAGGCCCAAGGACGACGGGTGTTTTGATTGCTACAAGGAAAAGAGGAGGATATTATTTCGGTCGGGACATTTGACCTTTGCCTTGCAATGAACTACCAACAACAACAACAACAACAACAACGGCTCCCAACTAATTGTTACTCATTAGGAACTACTCCAAGTTGTCTATTACCGGACTTTACGTGCAAGTACATTTTGTTAGGTTGGCAATATCTAAGCTCATTTATCTCACAGGGAGCCGTCGTGATCATGATGGTATAGTAGTTGAATTTACAACTACCCATGCAATCAGTGCCTATCACCACTAACGTTGTGACTTCGAATCACCCTCAGACGAGGTGCACTCGATGCAACGTTATATATATGTGATAAAGTTTGTCAGTAATTTGCGACAGGTCGATGGTTTTCTCCGAGTACTCCGGTTTCCTCCGTCAATGAAACTGACCGCCACGATATGACTGAAATATTGTTGAAAGTGGCGCTGGATACCATATAACCAAACCAAACCAGTTGCCTGACGTATTATGGGAGATTTGTGTACTTGAATCGTTCCACACAACCAGAGGACATCCCTTTCGTATGTTTTATACCTACAGCTGATAAAATGATTAAAACTATATCTTATTTCATTACCCATGATTCCCTAGGGATAAACCGTATACATTGCAGTGGTTATCGCATAAAAAAAATGAACATGAATGTTCCACCAAATGGCAGAACATTACAGTCAACTAAAATCAAAAAACAAATTTACTATATTAATTTACCTGAATAGAAGCAACTTTCAAACCTCTCGATGAATGTAGAAAATCGTGACTAGGAAATGAAAGGAGACCATTGATAGTATCTTTACACGTCATTTGTGTTCCATTGAATGCATGGGTAACCAGATTACATACAACAGTAGGTTTCAATCAACAGTGTCCAAACAATTCAAGGTCAACGTACTAGAACTATATAACCCTGTGAATGTATATATAAGTGTAGTATGTGTATCTTCGCCAGACAAGGGTTATTAAGGGTGAAGAGGAGGGGAGGGGGTAGTGAATCGTAACCTTGGCTAGAGAAGGTGTAGTATATTTTGAATTTCCGACAGTGTGATGTTTTGTTTCTCTTTTTAATACAGTATTGATTAATTGATGTTTAATGCCACGTGAACAAAATCTAATTGGGGTCAAAATGTGGTACTGGTAAAAAAAATGAGATGTCGAAAGAGATCAGAAAGGGTTGTATTCCTGGTGGATGCGGAGGCCATCGTGGTTTTGATTTTATGGTAGTTGGATTTATTACTACCTGTGCAATCAGTGCCTATATATGTATCACCACTAAAGTTGTGAGTTTTTTTTTAATCACGCTCAGTCGAGGTGTACTCGATATAATAAGGAGGGAGTAAGGTGTTTAATGCCACTTTCAATGTTGTAATATTTCAGTTATATCGTGGCGGTCAGTTTTATTGATGGAGGAAGCCGGAGTACCCAGAGAAAACCACCAACCTGCCGCAAGTCACTGACAAACTTTATCACATAATGCTATATCGAGGACACCTCGCTATGAGCGGAATTCGATTTCACAACTTCAATGGTTATAGGCAACGATTGCATACATGTAGGTAGTTGTAAGGTTAACTACTACACGAGCATTACCACGACGGCCCCTAAAGTTAGAGGAACCATGATTAAAATTATAAATAATCAATGACTACTTACACTGAGTTATTTCATAAGGTAATTCACAATTCATATGTGTTTATTAAAAATATTACATTAATGTTTTAAAAAACAAACTTGCAATTATAAGATAAACACCGGTAACTAACATTTGAAACGTGACAATCGAATTATATATATTATATTAAGTAAACACATTTTAAAAAAGATATTTACTTTTTAATCTGTTTGTGTATTCCATCAAAACATACATACGTGTAGTATTTAGGCCTTTGTGTCTAGTATTTGGCAATATATTGGATTTTATTACTGGGTTGGTCCTAGGTACGTAAACATATTTTTTAAAGATATTTTTTTTGTAATGTTAAATTTAAATCGGGTTCGTGTCATTACGTATTTAAATCGGTTGTATGCTAATTTTACATGAAGACGTTAACCCTTGTCTCGCCATGCATATATACATTGTACATATATATTGATACCAGAATTAAATGGCGGGAAATTATAAATATTGTTAGAAGAAAACCGAGTGGGACAACCAAGAATGGACAATCCAGAGATATGGGTAACATCCGGTACAAAACACACAACGAAGACAAACAAAACAAGAAAAACACAACACAGAAAACTAAAAGATGAACAACGCGTACCCCACCCAGAGTGAAACCAAGTGATCGCGAGGGTTTAATAATACTTCTCCCATTAACCCCACTGAACCAGTGGTGGAAAAATCTGTAATCCTCTAGAGGATTAAAATGTCTGGTGCCTTTCCCCGCAATTTGACTCGTTTGACGGCTTTTGAAATAAAGTTCGTGTTAAATAATGGGAGAATCAAATTCTCCTTCAGTTGCCCATGTGGGTTACGATATTTCTGCACTCTCGAGAGTTAATTTAAAATTGTTAATTTAACTCTCTTGAGTGCAGAAATATCGTAACCCACGGACAACTGAAGGTTATTTAACTCTCTTGAGTGCAGAAATATCGTAACCCACGGGCAACTGAAGGAGACTCTATATATTTACATAATTCGAATATGAATTCGTGAATCTCAGTTACAATGTATTCGTATTACACGTCTTGAGGAACTATTCACGAGGAGTTTCATTAATGTAGCCGACTTGGCTACCCTTCGTATTGTTTTGCCTTTGCGTTTAAATGGTTGTTGCTAAATATATTCAAATAAGTCATGTGTTTGAAAATCTCTTTAGACTTGAGAATGATTAAGTGATTGTAAGTAGGTCGCTTCGCGCCAAATATTGCAGGCATATTTTTCTGGACTTGAGCAAGTTCAACAATACATTAAACTTACACAGAAAAATATGAAGAATAAGGGGGATGGAGGCTACCGTGGCCCAAGAACAGTTGACTGCTAATACAAATGTATGGAACATTATACACGGAATAACCATTGACAAAGGTCCGTCGTGGTCGTGGTCGTATAGTAGTTGGATTTCTAACTACCTATGCAATCAGTGTCTGGTTTTCTGCGGGTACTCCGGTTTCTTCAACAAATAAAACGGACCACCACGATATAACTGAAATATTTTTGAAAGTGACGTTCAACACCATAATCCTAATCCTAACCATTTAACTATTTTTCTAGAGGCTACCATGGACATACTTTGTAAAGGTGATATTTAACGAGGAAGGGAGACTGGATGACTCTGTGTTCTTTTGCCGGTTCCTGTTTATTTAACTTTATTATTTTTATTACTTTATTATTAAGCACAATTTCCACCCTAATTATTTAGGGTCAATGGCTACATTAACGTTCGAATCTATTTTTGATTTGAAAAAATCCAAAGTTCTCGTGTGTGGATTGTTGTTATAATGTAAAATATTGTGATCTGAATCCTGTTGGTATATTCTCCGTCATGGTCATGATCGTATGGTAGTTGGACTTATAACTACCTGTGTAATGAGTGCCTATCGTCACTAGCGTTCAAATCCCGCTCATGGCTAGGTGTGTTCAACGCAACATTGTGTGATCAAGTTTGTTAGGTCGGTGGTTTTCTCCGGGTATTCCGGTTTCTTCCATTAATAAAACTGACCACCACGATATAACTGAAATATTGTTGAAAGTGACATTAAGAACCATAATCATCCCCTATATATTCAGATATTACCTCTAATCTGTTATTGTTTTATATTTTTTTTCTTCAATACGATTAGAGGGAATATCACAACAATGTCTTAACCTATATAAACCACATCGCACCAGTGAAGCATAAAATTAAGAATAATTAACATAACAAAATATCTACCAACATGAATTCCTCCCAGAAAATCATGTACTTCCAAAGGATGAAATTGTCCTGCTCCATACATGATGTCCGTTGTGGAATCCTCATTTATTATTATTATTATGATTTGTTGTTGTTTAACACTGTATTTTCAATATTATTACCTATGTACAGCATAAACGATAACAGCTTTAAAATTCTACTCAACCAGACATTCAGTAATAATCTTTTCTATGCATATTTCAAGAGGAACTCAACACAATGATACAATGGCCTGTCTCTGTTTAGCTTTTATTACAATGTAACTGCAATGTTCTAGTAAAGGTCTTTAAATTTTAATTGTATCTGACAACCTGTCTACAAACAATACCATCTAAACACGCTTAGACATATGTCTTGTGTCTATCTCTAGATTTTCCTTACGAGACAATGTAACACTTCGACTATTGCAGCTATATTTTTATATAGCGGATGTGGTCGAGTGGTCTAGGGCACTGGACATAAGGCTAATCGATTGGTAGTGCAGTGTATCAATGGTGTGAGTTCAAATCCCGTCGAGGGAAGAACAAAAAATTGTCAGCTCAAAAATCTAATTCTAACACTGTTTGGTTTAATTTTCAGACGTATATATACTATTACTAAACCTATGGCAAACAAACACAAACATTTAGATTTGATCATATAAAACTAGTTTAATCCTGTTACTTTTCATTGAAGTGCCTGTTCCAAGCCAGGAAGGTGCCCGGTCATGTATTTTGTCTGTTAACAGTGTCGATTTTGTCTCTTTCGACACAGCGGTATGTGTTCCTGTAAACATACTCTTTCTGCAAATTTGCTACGTTTGCAGAAATAATATCGCTGTCTGATAGCCTTTATTTTGTGTTCCTGCAAATAGTTTCTAAGTCTAGTACATATCAACTGTATATTTCAAGAAACAACACTAATATTGTATGAAGAGTTTGAAGATCAGAATCCGTACATCGAAGAAGAACAGACAACATCAGGGGCGGATCCAGGAGGGTCGCATCCGGCGCGCCCCCCCACCCTCCTAAAATTGGAAAAAATATGATTTTTTTGCGTAAAATCGTGATTTTTCACACGAAATAGCCCAAAATTTGAAGTGCGCCCCCTAACTTGAAATCATGTATCCGCCCATGAACACAATGATCAAAAGAAAACATACAAAAGGACAAACAACGATCTACAAAACATGCACATAAAACTAAAGATCAAGTAACACGAACCCAACTAAAAACCGGGGGTGAACTCAGCATTCTTATAACCCTAAGTTTCTTCGCTGTGTGGTATGACTCGTCATCAGGACGTGCCCACTGTTTTTTTTTTCACAAAACAAAACAAAACAAAACAAAAGAGGTATATATACTAGAGGGACTTAGTGTACATTAGTCATGACTTTAATTATTGACCGACATAAATTTAAAAACCTTTTTATCATATATTTAACAGACAATTTGTGTTTTTGATTGATTATATTGACTTTAAAAAAAAAACTCTTGACATAAATTAATACTAACATATATTGTTTACATTTGTCAATGAGGTCTGTTTTGAAAGTATAGTCAATAAACACACCAACACCTAGCAACGATGATATTAGTATTTTATTTCACCGAGGAGGAGGTTTAATTTTTGTCCATAAAACTAGTTTTAACCCCGTTTTTTTTATTAGCGTGTCTGTACCAGATTAGGAAGGTCAGCGTCGAGTAGGCATGTTTTGTGAGTTAGAGGTATCACAGGTACCTCTTTCTACAATTGTTCTAATGAATTTTGGAACTATTCCGACGGTGTGGTATTTTTGTTTTTGATTTTTGTTTTTTTATGAAACCCTTTTTTGCTGAGAAATAAGACATTCAGTTCAGCTTACATCTTTCAGATCGATGTTATCCAATCAAACGGTTACTTTTTGTGGGGCTCACGTTGCTCATTTTTTTTAGTTTTTTGTGTTGTCCTATGGTGCCTCTTTACCTTCTGAGTCCTGTGTTGTGATGGGCGTTACGATTTCCGCATAAAAACGATGTTTGATTCGTCTTTACCTCCAGTAGTTTGTAGGAGAGCTTATGCCTCATTTATGTTATTTGTGTTTGTTTGATTCGTCTTTACCTCCAGCAGTTTGTAGGAGAGCTTATGCCTCATTTACGTTATTTGTGTTTGTTTGTATATAGTGATGTGCAGCACAGATTATGTTGTTTTTCGTTTTGTTTCTTCCTCTTATGTACCGTACCCTATGTTGCCAGTTTCTCTAGATTGCTCATTTTTGATTGCCCCTTCGGTATCCGCTAATGTTAACGTTTATTTATTCGACTGACGTTTATTTTGTTCCCATGCCAATCAATACATGTTGTCATCTTTTCAAAAAAATTGAATGATATTCAAATTTATATTGTAGCAAACAAAAAGTCATTAAATGTAATAAAAACGTGGATATCTAATAAAGTGTCCAGGACATGTTTCCAGCATGATCATAAACAGGTACACTTATAGTCAAAAATTGGAAAGCCAAATAATTTAAAACTTTTGGAAGCAAGTAAACCAAGATAGACCAAATCGGCTAAGGTCACCTATGCATGAAGGGGGAGAACTTTAGTATAATTTCTCTTCCAAATATACAAATTGTGAGTATTTGCCATAAAATTAAATTTTAATAACAATTACGTTATTCAGGAAATGCAAATAATTTCATTTCAGGTTAGGGTTAGGATTATCGTGGAGGTCAGTTTTATTGGTGGAGGAACTCGGAGTACCCAGAAAAAAACACCGACATGTCGTAGGTTACTGACAAAATTTCATTTTAATATATATAGTTCAATACCGCAAATCCCTTGATTTTCAATAGGATTAAGAATTGACTCAACAGAAATGAACACCTAAGCTCTTTATTATAATACTACACTGAGGCTGTGTTAAGTTGATTGATTAATGGAATTTAACGCCACTTTCAACAATATTTCTGTTATATCGTGGCGGTTAGTTTTATTTGTCGTAAGTCACTGATAAACTTTATCACATAATGTTGTACACCTCGCACAGATCGAGATTTGAACTCACAACATCAGTGGTGAGAGGCACTGATTTCACAGGTAGTTGTAAATCCACTGCCATACGATCACGGCCAACTGTTAAGTTGAACGTTAGAATGTATGTTTCCTGTTTCATTAATAACATATTTAATCCTCGATATCTTCATGTTCCACTTCATCTGTGTCACACGTTTCTATTTTGTCAACGGTCTCATTTTCGGTACCGGTGGACACGTCTAAATGTTGGTTCTGTCTAATAGACGCCATTGTATCATAATCATAAGAGGTCTTAGTGAAAGAACTGCCTTTGACGTCATCATAACCATTTATCACTAGTTTGGTGTCATTGTACCTTATCACGTCATATCCGGTTGCTATTGTGTCGCTGCATCTTAAATGCGTTACATGATTGTATATGTCGTCCTCCTCAACAGGAGAACCACATTCAACGGACACATTCGTATTGCCAAAAGTACTACAATTGGCATTAGTAGATATACTTGATAATGGTTGTTCTATTGAATAATAGTGTGGTCCCTCTTTTTGTTGACAATCTTGGGAAATGGCATCGTACTGATCTTCGGTTGCACCACAAACAACATTTGGTGAATTATTTCTCGCTTCATTTATGGTCAGATCAACAGTGTCACTCTTATTACTTCTACGCATGTGTTGTATTGTACAGTACCTACTGTATGAGGGAAATGTCAATATGAAATAATATATTTAAATAAGATAGGGATTTTGATATAAGTGAACATGGAGCTAAATTGATTTCAAACAGGGGCCATCGTGGGCGTGATCGTATGGTAGTTGGATTTAAGACAACCTATGCAATCAATGCCTATCAATGGCTATCATCACAGATGTTATGAGTTCGAATCACCATTAGGCCGGGGTGTGCAACATTAATTAATAAAGTATATCTGTGACTTGCGACAGGCCCGTGGTTTTCTCCTGGTACTCCGGTTTCCTCTACCAATAAAACTGACAGACACTATATAACTGAAATACTGTTGAAAGTGGCGTTAAACACCATCAAACAAATATAGTTTCAAACACTAAAATAAGAAATATATAAATAAATAATGAAATAAAATAATGAAGAAAGGTGACTTTTATTTCTATTTCTGCTTTTGTTTTAACTCACACAATGAAATGAGTTTGAATATGACCTCTGTCTGCAGGTATGAGCCTTGCATCATTATAAGCGAAAATATAATTGTCTGTAGGCTGATCCAGGGAGGGGGGAACTCCCACTAATCTAATACATTCGCAAAATTTACAAAAATATTTGGCCAAAACGTTGGTTCATCATAATATTTAGCGGGCCTCTCATTTTGAAATGCTTAGATCTGTATATGCTGACGAATTACTTTTGTTTCTAAAAATACGATCTAATGGCATATGCATAGAGAGTTAGGGCTATGATGCCTAACGCCACTTTCAACAATATTTCAGTTATATCGTGGCGGTTAGTTTTATGAGTGGAGAAAACAGGAAAACCCGGAGAAAACCACCGACCTGTCACAAGACACTGACAAACTTCATCACTGGGAGGAATTCGGACTCAAAACTTTAGTGATGATTTGCACTGAGTCATAAATCCAACTGCCATACGATCACAACGACGACGACCCCACTAATAATGACATAGAACCATGGAACCTAAAGAGTATAATGATATATACCTTTATGATTCATACATTCTTACCATAAAAGAAAATCTCTGACAGGGTTAGAACATTAATGAATGACAATTGTTTATGTTTACACTACCCTTCCGTTCAGCCCCGGTTTTTTGTGAGATTCGTGTAGCTCAATCTTAAGTTTTCCGTGTAGTAATTTGTCGACCATTGTTTGTCTTAGTGTTCTTTGTCTTTTGTTCATTTTATTGTCTGGTCCTTCTAGTTACGGCTTCTACCATTGGTCTGGTCCTTCTAGTTACGGCTTCTACCATTGGTGTCTTCAAACTTTTTAATAATGATGTGTCAAATTTGAAATTCCATATATATCTATAGTAAATGTTTATACATTTTGTAATAGTATACTCCCGAAGGTGTCTCTGTCATAATATATTGATCGATTGATTGATTGATGGATGGATGGATGGATGGATGGATGGATGGATGGATGGATGGATGGATGGATGGATGG
>MJUT01020062.1:44456-55088 GCA_002080005.1 Gigantidas platifrons | reverse complement strand
GAAAAATATATAAAAGAGAGAAAAAAAAAGTACGCGAAAAAAAGTACGGGGGAAAAAGTAAGGGAAAAAAGTACGGGAAACCGGTTGCACACCCCTGTGGTATCCATGGTAGTCGTAGTAAGGGAAATGACCTCACAAAAGAAACAACGCGGGAAAATGACGTCACTGAAGAAAAACGGGGGAGGGGGAAATGATCGGGGCCGGTCACGTGACTGACGTCACTTCCTTTGACGTTACTTCCGGTAGCACCACCACACAGCACCACCACAAATACGACTTTGTCTGTGCCCATATACTACTCACGACGGGTACCACTAGTAGAACAGGAACTTCTCACCCTCGTCAGGAGCACGGTTTTCTTATAAAGTGAGTAACACGACGGGTACCACTAGTAGAACAGGAACTTCTCACCCTCGTCAGAAGCACGGTTTTCAGTGGGGTTCGTTCTTTTCCCTGTTCTGTATAGTATTGTCTGGACCATTGTTTGTCTTTTTTGTTTTGTGGTCATTGTCTACCCTACGATTTAAACTTTCTGGTTAACTCGTTGCTGTCTTCAATCTTACTGTTGTGATTTTTTGTACTGTTACCTCTGATTGGTATCATATCTTTATCTTTACAAAGGTATACAAATGTAGATCAGAATATTGTTTTTGTACACAAACACCCAATGCCTGTATGAAAAAGGGGTAATCAGAAGCCGTAAATGCAAGAATGACAGACGATGCAATGACCAAAAGAAAAAGGGCAAGCAAATGGACAAACAACGATAAACAGAACACTCCATAGAAAACTAAAGATCGAGCAACACGGACCCCACTAAACGCTTTGTGTTTTGTGTGAACTGTGATTGTTTCTCATGTATTTTGTATGAACTATGAATGTATCTCATGTACTTTGTGTGAACTGTGATTGTTTCTCATGTACTTTGTGTGAACTGTGATTGTTTCTCATGTACTTTGTGTGAACTGTGATTGTTTCTCATGTATTTTGAGTGAACTGTACCTGTAGACCAATATATAAATATCCTCTACACTGTAAAATACAATCCAACAGTTGATTACCACTTCTCACAGTAACTGCTCTCTGTATGTCCGATATGCTGACAAAACAACCTGCAATATAAGGAAATAACGGATCCATACTTTCGTTACTGTTATGTCCATGAAACATGTTCGGTTTGTCCAAAATTTCATTGTATTTATGTTATTTGTACAATCTTCTCCAACACGATTTCCATGTCAGATGTTGCTCCTGTCGCTTAGCAGTAATATGACGGTTTTCTCCGGGTCCTCCTGTTTACTCCACCAATAATTGTTGAAAGTGGCGTTAAGCGCCATCAATCAAACAAACATACATACATATATGTGTTAGTGGTATCAGTTTAGCCGGATTCTACCATTTCCGGATTCGATTTTGAAACTATATTTTTTTCTGCCGATAAGAAATAGTTTGCTATATTATTAATCGTTATTGGTGAGTGGCCCACTTCAAGACAATATTTTCCATCATCTCCCCTTTTTGCTTGTGACAACTAAAACATATTTTAACTAGGCCATCACAAATCTACGTCATATACCTAAATGATTTTGTTTGTTTAGACTTGTTCTCGTTCTGAATACAGAACACTAATCACTAAACGTCAAACAACAAATTTAATTTGGTAGCAGGAACTCCTTACCTTTCCGGAGCACATGAGTTCACCCCCGGTTTTTAGTGGGCTTCGTGTTACTCGATCTTTAGTTTTATATGTATGTTTTGTAGATCGTTGTTTGTCCTTTTGTACTTTTTCTTTTGGCCATTGTTTTGTCTGTTCTTCTTCGATATACGGATTCTGATTACCCCTTTGGTATCTTCAAACTCTTCTTATAGTGACCATATTTAAATACAGGATATGCTATAACTATTCAACTGTCGCGATATGCAAGGAAGATAACATGCATGTTAGGATCGTATTAACCGATTTAAACCCTCCGCAATGTTGTGCCTGTCCCAACCAAGACCTGGATTTCTAACATCATATGTCGTGGTTTCTTTTGTGTTTATTGGGTTCAGTTAAAATTAGAGGTGGTTGTTCGTTTTGTTGTTATTGGTGGAGTTAATGACTATCACTGTTTAAACTTTCTTTTTATAATTACAATATTTGTGAACAATTATATTTTAAATAATTTTAATTAGCATAGTTAGTCAGACATTGCTAAATTTATACTAAGCCGTAGGGAAACTTCATTAGTTTTAATGACAATTCCTACATTATGTCAGTGTGAAAATAACTACTGGGCGTATGATACCTCTGGGACTAAATTAATAGCCAGCTATCAGATGTATCGACCCAGTGAGAGTAAATTACGTTCTGAGTTCCGTATTGTGATGTCCGTTAAGAATTCCACATAAAAACGATGTTCGATTCGCCTTTACCTCCAATTGTTTGTAGGAGGAATCATGTCATATTTACGTTATTTGTATTTACTTGCATATAGTGGTGTCCAATGCATATTGTGTTGTGTTTTTGTTTTATTTTTCTTCGTCTTGTGCACCCAATATTGCCAGTTTCTCTGGATTGTTCATTAGTTGTCCACTAACGTTTACTTACAGCTGTCGTCAGTATGTATTGAGTCTTACCTATATATTCCATCCATGGCTGATAGGTACCTAATGCGTCTATCCATCCAAACGTATTAACACTGTTTTGTAATTTTACTTTGATATCTTCCAGGGGAACATCAGAATCATTACCTACCAATCTACATTTACTCCTGGCATCGTTCCATTGAAGTTGTGAAGAGTCGAAATATGCGGAGCAATCTGAAATATTTAAGAAATAATTCTCCCCCATGTCATGATGTATGGTCATTTTAACATGGGAGAGGCATTATATTTGTCGATATTTTACACCGATCGACTTTGTTGCTTTACGCGTTCTAATAGTTACATTCACTGGAAAACACCAGTAGGACATCGCGCATGTGCTAAAAATAATTGTGCTATTTAGAGAACAGTTTTGTTTACAAAGCGAAAGTAACACGCCGTGTTAGAATCATAACATCATATACTCCTTGTATTATCTCCCCTAGGGAAAACCCGTGGTATATAAATAGAGTCTATAGCTAGTTTTCACACAGTTTTTAGGGATGGTTGTTGGTGGCCCCATTACAAGACATGATTTACCTCCCCTTTACATTATCTGATTATTTTCTTGTGGCAATCAAACATCTGTCCATAGTCATATCACAGCGCCACCTTTGACCTTCATGATTTATTGTTTATGTTTTGTAAGCTTAATCCTGTTTTGAATATAGCTGAAATACTGCTAACATGACGTTAAACAGCAATCAATATAGATGCAAACTGCTCACGTGACCATAAACAACTATCGATATTGATGAAATACTGATCAATTAAACTGACGTAAACCAACACTCAATATACATTGTATATAGAATAACTGCAGGTTTGATGGTCGAGACAGACATTATCGCTAGTATTGCAGCAAGTCCAACAAGACGAGCTGTGATACTAGTGATCATGTATGTGGAGAAATATGAACGAGGGCTGATAAAGGGTATAATACAGAGGAAGCACAGTTGATCAGAAATTTACGAAGTGGTGTGTAATAAACTTACGAATATTGGTGGAAAGGCATGTAATAATATTCCGAAAGCAGTCGATAGACTTGCTTTATCTGCCCGCTGGGCCATTTTTGTGAAGCATGGTGGCAGAAACATGATTTCTCATATAAGTCTAAACAAAACTCAAAGTTTTATCATAGAGTAAAATATTAGCAATACTATATATAATCTGAATAGATCTGATATACTGCTCACTTGACAATTGCAATAAACAGCAGTCGATATAGATGAAATACGGATCACTGCTTTCACTTTTAAACAGTGGTATTTTTTGGACACATGACTAATGTTTTCTCC
Organism: Gigantidas platifrons; assembly: GCA_002080005.1. Classification (NCBI taxonomy): domain Eukaryota; kingdom Metazoa; phylum Mollusca; class Bivalvia; order Mytilida; family Modiolidae; genus Gigantidas; species Gigantidas platifrons. The sequence continues at coordinate 51,165 of MJUT01020062.1, read as the reverse complement.
ACCACCTGCTGTTGCTTTTAATTAAAGAGCATTTCAGAAGCTTGTTATTCAGAACTAATATTTTCCCATGTAATGGGCGTGTTATATTAATGTGAAAACTGCAAATTTTACGGATTTCCAAACATTAATTATTTCATTGAAAGTACAATGACCACCAGATTTTTGTGTATTTCTGATAGACGAAAAACAGAGAAATTCTTTGATAAACCGTTTAAGTCCTAAATCTACTATATTATAACGTCACAGATTCAAATATCATATGATCTCGGCCACGAGAACAAAATGAATGCCGGGAAAGTTTGATGGTGTTTAACGCCTCTTTCAACAATGTTATACCGTGGCGGGAGAAAGTTTGACTAATAAGTTATAATATGAAATATGAATAAATAACAACAAGTTTATATAGTGTGAAATGAGATCAAATAAAAATACAAAAACAAACATAAACAAATATAAAAACAAATCAAGTAAATCTAAGCCATAATGAAAAATAATTCCATTTTTTTAATAAACTTACTGTCACCATTTGTCGTATTAAACTGTCCCAGGAAAACTATGATAAAAACAAAACATTTGAGAAATTTGTTTTCCATTTTAAAATGTATATTAATAAACAGATGTTTGTTTATTTTTATTTTTTCACTTTCTTCGTCTTATCATACAAAGACGGATGTAAACTTAATCCGTTGATACATATTTATACTAATACTACATTATTTAATTTCTCATTTACTTACTGTGTTAATCTTGATCAGATCAAAATTATGTACATTTTTTTTTATGACATACCACTTTGATGGTTAATCCGCAATATTAATGTGCGAGTCCCAAAATAAGGACCTAGTTATTAATCAGCTTCTGTCAATGTCGTTTTGTGTGTGTTGATGTATGTGTGTTTGCGTGTTTATGTGTTTACGTGATTTTTTTAAGTGCGCCCCCACCCCCTAACTTGAAATCCTGGATCCGCCCCTGGATTGTGCTTTTGAGATGATAACTTCGTTTACTTCTGACAACTAATTTGAGTACACGCCCCGCTACTCACCTCAAGGGTGGGTGAATATTTCTTGACACCTACCCAAGGGATGGGAGTTTCACTGGTTTATTCGTTACAACTACCAGGGCTTTCCTATGACCTGACAAAGAGTTTGGTAATCATGATTGATTGGTTGATTTATTGTGCTTAACGCCACTTTCAGCAATAGTTCAGCTCTATCATGGCGACCAGTTTTAGTGGTGGGGGAAGCCGAGTACCCGAAGAGAACCACCGACTTGTCAACTTTATCACTTGCGGCTCTGAGGCGAGTGAATCCTTTTTTGTAATTTACAAAGCTGGGCGCGAACCCACATAGTATTTGTGATAGGATTGTATGAGTTGTTAGGTAATCCAACTACCTAACTCATTGAGCCACTCGGGCCCCTTGGTAATAATGATATAGATATAGAAAATTCCTGAACGATGGATAACCATAAACTAAGCATTGTGCTTAATAAGAATACGGCGATTCAGGGGAGATAATTGTGTTCTCCACCAGTCTGTAACTAGCAGTACAGTACTCGTTGATGTTTCAGATTGTATAATGTATAAGATTACGATGAGTGAGTCAGGGGAGATAATCTTTATCTCCGTCATTCTTTGACTTTGTTATTTTAAATATCAATAAGTATTTATTGAAGTTTCAAAATTTCCAGCTCTAAATATGAAAGAATCTATTTTTGCAATAAATAAAAAATACTCCCCGATCCATAACTTATTCAATACAACTGCTCTATTAAGAAATATTTGATGATACCAAACGTGTACTCAGAAGACATAAATAAAAGGACAAGTAATTTACATTTGACATCATAACATGCTACGCGTGTACCTAAACAAGTTGTAAAATCAGAAAATGTGACCAAAAGAAAACAGTTTTATAAATCTAGAGCGATACAAATGTAGATGTGAAAATCGTCAGAAGCGAAGGAAAGAGTACTTTAATTAGTCTTTATATTAAAGAAAAAATGCATGATGTTTGGTCAAAGCCAGCTTTAGTTGTATGAAATGTGGAAAATAGTTAGTTTTCTGTGTAGCATTTCTTCGATCTTTTATTGTTTTTTCTTTGGCCACTGCATTGTCAGTTTTCAAATTACGGCTTCTGATTATAGCTTTGGTGTCTCTAAACTTTTCTTTTATGAACATGTTTATTAAAGCATCCAAATAAAATTCAACTTTTGTGTTAGGGTCATGGTGTTAAACCCAATTTCAACATTATATATATATATATATTATTTGGATACTACCCCTTTACAACGGGGGCAACCACTGTCGGGTAACAGTGGTTGCGTCCTTAAAGCTATGTACAATGCATATAAAAATATAATTGATACATTAGTTACATGTAGTACAATAATAGTGAATAAGAGCTACTGTCCAATGAATTAAAACAATTCATGTAACAAGCACTATTTAAGAAATATTTTCTCCGTTAAAATGTAAAAATACAAGCACTGTATCATAAAACAGTATACTGCCCTACATTATAGTATTCTAAAATAATGTAATATTAAAAGTACAATTTGCCATTAGTTTAATGACCTGAATTGAAGAAAATAAAACAGTATTTTACCATTAAATAGTAAAAGTATTCAATCAAACAGCAGAATCATACGTTTCTCGACTACATTGTACATTCATACATTCATAAATTACAACACACCGTTTAAATCATCTTTAGTATATCTTCTAGTTCTCTAAAACAATTTTTCTCACATTAAAAGATTTTACAAGATACTGTTTTGTTAAGTAATCCAGTTCTTTACCCATTTCTGCACTGATGTCATATCCATAGTCGCCAAACATAAATAAAAGCTTATAGTATGACGAAAACTCCTCAAACTTGACACCCATATGACTACTTGAGAACACATATTCGATTTGACAAAAAATGTCTGCTCGTATATCTTCATATAATGAGCATTCTAGTGCAAAGTGCTGTAAATCCTCGACGCTGTGAAGAGGACATACAGAACACCTATCATTATCTGAAAGTGACATCCTAAATAGGGTAGCATTTATGCTTAAACAATTTGTTCTGGCAAGGAGCTTTAGACGAGAAGCTTCAAAATTGAAGTCTTCAGACAAGTATAATTGTTTACCCATAGAAACTCGACAATTCTTATACATAGACAGGCTGCTTTTGGATAATACTTTTCCAAATTCACTCTGCCTTACTGATTGACCATAAAAAGCTTTAACACTTCTATATCTATAGCACTTTGTACATAATGGTCTAAACCAAGATCTATAAATAAATTTTCAAAGTATGTATGATACTCGGAATTCTCAGAATTTCTAAGCATATTCAAAATTACTTTACACAATCGATCTTCTGCCAGATTTTGAAAACGTGCATAATATGCTACCCTTTGTCGGTTCATGAAGGTATAGACGGGTTCCCAACCGAGTTCCAAAAACAGGGCTGATTTAGGTATGTTCATCCTAGTATTCATAATAAGCTTAGCCATCTTATACTGTATACTTTCCAACGATTCAACATGACCGACAGAGGATGGAAACGAAACAGAACATCCATGGGACACAGACGGTCTTAAAACAGAATGCCATAAAGCGTCTCCGAAACTTAACCTGTTAAAATTTCCATGTTCACCAAGTATACGGATACAGTAATTCAACTTTTGATCTGCATTCTCCTTTACATATGAATGTATATGATGATTAAACTTCAGAGACCTAGAAAAATACACACCCAAATACTTATATTCGTTCACCTCCTCTATCAGATCAGATCCAAGCTTCCATTTTTTAGATATATTGACCCATTTTCCAACAACTAAAACCTTTGACTTGTTAGAGTTAAAGGATAAATTCCACTTAATAACAAATGCCGATGCAACATCAAGCAACCGTTACAGTTCCTCTTCAGTTTCAGCGATGAGAGCAATATCATCGGCAAACAATAAACAATTAATAAGTTGTTTCCCAACATCTATACCTATCCCCACTTCATCAAGCATATAAACTAAGTTGTTCATAAGGACTGAAAACAGAGTTGGTGATAAGACGCACCCCTGCTTCGGTCCATTTTCCTGACCGAACCATTCAGTAGAGAAATTACCAAAAACGACTTTATTCGAAACACCATCATAGATAGACCGCAAAAGGCGCCAGCATTTCCCTTGTATCCCATTCTCCCACAACAAATAAAACAGATCATCTCTCCAGACCCTATCAAATGCCTTAGATAGATCTTAGAAGGCTATGTACGTCTTCTTCTTAGCATATTTTTGAAGTGAACATAACCCATGTGGGGTAAAAAAGTGATCCTCTAGACGTCTATCTCTACGAAAGGCACCTTGGGCTTCCCCTAGAATATTATTCTCCTCCAAGTGTGACATAATACACTCCTCTAAAATCTTAGAGAAAACTTTATACACATTGGAGGTAAGAGTTATGCCCCTGTAATTATCTAAATCCATTGCTGAACCAGATTTATGTAAAGGTTTAATAATTCCATTTTTCCATTTACTAGGGATTACTTCGAGGTCAGAAACTACCGTAAAAAGATCAACAAGTGAATTTAACATGGCTTCTCCCCCATTTTTAAGGAATTCGTTTGGTAACCCGTCATCACCAACTGCTTTTCCATTAGCCAGATTTTTTAAAAGAAGTTTCGATAGATTTCCGCGAAAATCTCAACGAAAACATATTAGTTGTGGGAACCAAATTTTCATCCAATTTGTCAACTCTCTTCCTAACATTATCCTTAAAATTATCAACATTCTGCATGTTGTTTGCATGGTTACCTATGTTACTAAAATATTGTTGCAAAGTATCCTCTATCTGACTCTGTTCATCTAGGATCAAATTTTTATCAACGGGATCAACTATTTCGGATACCGTACGGTTTCTGTGATCTCCCTTGAGGAAACCCCAGAAACCTCTACTTTTATTTTTCGCAGTGGTACATTTTCTATGAAAATTCCGCATTTTGACAGACGTTTCCTTTCGACGGATAGCACTCTGGACCATCTCCTTGCGTTTACTATAAGATTCAGCAAGATGAGTTCCAAGTGTACTATCAGCCGAATGGTTCTTGTCATGAATTCTCTTCAAACGGTTAGCTTCACGTCTGCGCTTCAGGAGTTGATCGAGCTCATTATCCCAAAGCTGTCGGTGGTTTTTCATTCTCTTAGTCTTGCCGATCGTTTTATTTGCAACTTCGGTAGCCTTACCCTTCCATGCCTCCCAAGTACTATCAACGTTGCCTACGTTATCGTCTATAAGTGAACAGTTGTCGAATTCTAATTGAAGAGAGGATTTAAATAGTTCCCAAATCCGTCGAGTCGTTAACTCTCCAAAAGAAATCCGGCTTACTAACATTAGGTTTAATATGTATGCTAGGATTCAAAACAATTCGTACTATGACGTGGTCACTGTACAGGTCAAGTTTCCCCTCTTCGTCGATAAAATACCGATGAAACCCAGTTTTTTATATTACTAGATATCAGTGCGTAATCTAAGCTTGACCTCTGATAACTCTGAATACGAGTGAACAAGCCAGTACAACAGTTCAAAGTATTCGCCAAGAAAAGTTGACTAGCTTCAATAAATTGTAACAATCGCTTTCCGTTATATGACGGTATTTCCTTTGAAAGAATGTTTCCATCGGTAAAAGTGCATTTCGTAACACATTTACCGTTAAAATCGCCCATACAAATGACTTCATAACCCAAAGAAGAAAACTGGGAAACATTTTCAAGTAATTCATGAAAAAGTTCATCAGTTTTCAATTTATCAGTCCCATCGTTTGGGAAATAAGTCACACCTAAAGCTGTTTTGACTCCGTTAATCTTTAATAACATCCAGAAACGTTCAAAGTGATCGTCTCTGCTTTTTATCAGATTATCGTCTAAAATAGTCACTCTGTTACTGATACACATCCCTAGACCACCTTTACCCTTTCCGTTTGATCTACACTTTCCGATCCACTCGTATCTATCATCTAGCTTTGTAGGTCTGAAATTCGATCTAAGAAAAGTTTCCGCCAGACCAATAAAATGGACATATTTTCAGCTATATCGTGGCGGTCAGTTTTATTGGTGGAAGAAACCGAAGACTCATCTTTTTTTGTATGCGTCACATTTGCAAATTTATAATATTAATTTGGGTGGAGTTGTTGAAATTCCGAAAATTGTGTGTACTGTCCTCCATGGTTAAATCATAAAGCTCTCGAAAATATCAAAAGTCTTATACAAATCGATATTTGCACCCTCGACTGTGTATTGGCAGCAAGTGAATTCTCGTCTTCCTCCATCTGGAATCTCCATTTTTACTGCAAGGGTTACTGCTTGCTCTCACAATTGTAATGGGGTAGATACAGTGTATGGATGTCACGAGAGCTTGTCAATAGCTTAGGTTAGGGTTAGGGTTATGGTGCTTAACGCCACTTTCAACAATATTTCAGTTATATCGTGGCAGTCAGTTTTATTGGTGGAGGAAACCTTTAGTGGTGATAGACATTTATCAATATTTTATATGTACATTGTATGTGCTATATAACTGCTTTGTTATTAAAAAACTATTTAACCTGTATACCTACATGTAGTAGAACGTTGTTGTATTGTAAAGGTAAAATGTACATAGATTTAGGTCAAATAGTTAATCAACATATATTTCGGGGCCGTCGTGGTTGTGATCGTGTGGTAGTTG
>MJUT01020062.1:6198-44268 GCA_002080005.1 Gigantidas platifrons | reverse complement strand
CCCCCCCCCCCCTTCTCCCATGTTTTGATTTTTGTATGCACATAGTCAGTTTCAATAAAATTTCGTTACAATTGCATCTTTTTATCCTTAATCTAACTTGTACGTGTCCATATTCATACAATCGCATGTTAACAGCAACTTTCTTGTGTCGACCCTATATACATGTATATATATAATTGTGGATAATTATTGCATATATAGGGGCGACACATGTAATTGTTGTGAATTGAAACAAAAAACAAAAACAAAAAAAACACCACACTGTCGGAACAGTTCTCAAATACAATAGAAAAACACCACACTGTCGGAACAGTTCTAAAATACAATAGAAAAACACCACACTGTCGGAACAGTTCTCAAATACAATAGAAAAACACCACACTGTCGGAACAGTTCTAAAATACAATAGAAAAATACCACAATGTCGGAACAGTTCTAAAATACAATAGAACAATCATAGAAAGAGACAAAATCTATATCACTAACACATAAATACATGACCTCTCACTTTCATGGTTTGGTAGAAACACTTCAATAGCTTTATGTACCTCAAATCCCAAAATGTTTTTTTTTTAATTTTTGGTGTTTAGCGCCACTTTCAGCAATATTTCAGCTATATCATGGCGACCAGTTTTAGTGGTGGAAGAAGACGGAGTATCCAGAGAGAACCACCGACCACGGGCAAGCAACTGGTAAGCTTTATCACTTGCGGTTTCGAGTGGAGTGCACCCTTTTTTTAATTTACAAAGCCTGGTGCGAATCCACACCGTATTGGTGATAGGCTTGGATGACTTATGAGTTGTTAGGTAATCCAACTACCTAACTCATTGAGTCACCCGCGCCCCCAAAATGGAATGCATGATTTTACTGAAATCTATTTAAACACTGTTGAAAACGTATAGTAGTTTGTTAAATGGCATGGTAACCATTGTTTTTTTTTATTATTGAAAACGGACTCATTTGGCATCACATCATTACGTATTCACTGTGAAAATTGTGCAAGCAGGAATCGAAGCTATAGTTTTGTCATGTAACATTCCTACATTAATTTTGTGATCAACGGCCTATAAATAAATGAACATACATGTACCATATTATTAGAATATTTACAAAATCCATTAGAAAATCCAGAGAAAGAGGCAAAAACAATACCACTAACACACAAACACACGGCCGCCGCTCACCTTCCTGGCTTGGTACAGACACTTCAATAAAAAGTGGCGGGGTTAAACTAGTTTTATGGGTTCAACCATCCTCTCTTGGTTACATGATGCGGTCATGCAGGAATTTTCCACAATAGTAAAAGTGTAAGAGTCCCATCATTCTATTCAACATTCTCTTAGTTGTCATTTTTCCAAAATATTCGTCACTGTATCGTAATGTTCTAAAAATGTATTTACGTCCCTGTTATCTGCCTTGTCATACAGGCCTAACGATTGATCAAGACTAATAGATGCCGTTGTATCATAGTCACTATCATGCCTTATAAAAGTGGTTCTTTGTACAACATCATAATCATCAGCTACCACGTGACTTTCTCTTGCTTCCGGTACGTCATATCCGGTTGCTTTTATATCATTTGAATGTTTTATGCGATTGCATTTTCCGTTATATGTGTTTGGATAGCTACTTCTCTGATAAGTACTAGAATCGTCATAATACGAAAAATTGTGCGACTGTTGGTTTATGGAAGAATAGTAGTATTTCATCTCTTTTTCTGCAAACTCTTTGGACACTGCGTCGTAGTAACCAGCTGTTGTTCCACTTCTACTTGTACTTGGAGAAGTAGAATATGACATACCTGTCACGTGACCAGTATTCGTTGCCTTTATTGCATAATACCTAAATTAAAAATATATAGTAATTTAATGATGATTTTTTTTTTTTAATTTAAACTCATTTGATGTGTCTTGACGTTCGGAGTTCCGTGTTGTGATGTCCGTTACTATTTCCGCATAAAAACGATGTTCGGAACGTCTTTACCTCCTGTTGTTTGTAGGAGTTCGGTTCTTCTTTACCTCCAGTTGATTGTAGGAGGGCACATGTCTCATTTACGTTATTTGTGTTTGCTTGCGTATAATGGTGTCCAACACATATTGTGTTGTTTTTTTGTTTTTTGTTTTTGTTTTCGTCTTGTGTATCTGATGTTGCCAGTTTATTCATATGTATTTATCTTAAGAAACCATGACAGTATTTTAATGAGGAATATAGCAGGCTACATTAATTGATGTAAAAATGAACAATTTGCATGAAAACATATATATATATATATATTTTGGTGATTGTGATCTAAACACCAAAACATGTTTCAGTTTACAACACCGCGAAAAGAATCCGCTATACGATACCTCCAACATAATTATAGTGCATTAATATCTAACTATCAAACTGATGACGTATGTTGTTGAGGCCCTTATAAGGTGTTGTGTGAAGAGTTTAAAGATACCACAGTGGTAATCAGAATCCGGAAATCTAAGAACAGATAACACAAAGTTCTTCTTCGATTTACGGATTCTGATTATCCCTTTGGTATCTACAAACTCTTCATACTTTTAACATACATGTAAAAGTATAAGATAGGATATGCTTAATTGAAAAAAAAATTGCTACAGTAAAACTGTCATACCTGCACAAGAACCATCCAATTAAAGCCACAATACCAACTACAAAAATACAAGGAAAGAAAACAACAACGGCAAGTACTCCTGAAATAAAATCAATAACTATACAAGGTTTGTTTGATGGTGTGTAACGCCACATTCAACAATATTTCAGCTATATCATGGCGGTCATGTTTATTGATGGACGAAACCGCAGGACCCTGGGAAAATCACAGACCTGTCGCAAGTCACTGACAATCCAGGAAAGTGAGGGTTCATGTTTTATGTGTGTTAGGATTATATGTGTCTGAACCAATCCAGGAAAGTGAGGGTTCATGTTTTATGTGTGTTAGAGTTATATGTGTCTGAACCAATCCAGGAAAGTGAGGGTTCATGTTTTATGTGTGTTAGAGTTATATGTGTCTGAACCAATCCAGGAAAGTGAGGGTTCATGTTTTATGTGTGTTAGAGTTATATGTGTCTGAACCAATCCAGGAAAGTGAGGGTTCATGTTTTATGTGTGTTAGAGTTATCGATTTTACGTCTTTTTACGATTTCGATATATCATTTTATAACTGTTCCGACAGTGTGATATTTTTAGTTTTTCATTTTATTCGATATACGACTTCTGGTTACCTTTTCAATTGTTATTCAATAAAATTGCAAGATGTCGTAGAATATATTGTTACACTTATCACCCCTGTTTTAGTGGAGTTCGTGTTACTCGATCTTTAGTTTTACATGTATATTTTGTATATCGTTGTTTGTCCATTTTTCTTTTCTTTTGGTCATTGTGTTGTCTGTTCTACTTCGATTTACATATTCTGATTTCCTTTGGTATCTTCAAACTCTTCTGATTCTTATTTACCATTTGCTGTGTCTTAAGGTAATGATCAAACAAATACCATACCATCAGATAATGTTGAAGGTAGAGACCGATTGCGTCTTGAGGATGGAGTAGATTGTGCTCTTCCTCTAGCTATCTTGTCTGTTGTAGTGACATTTTGCAGGGTGGTATCAGTTATCTGTTCTGTTGTAATGGCATATGGAGGGGTGGTGTCAGTTATTTGGTCTGTCGTAATGACGTCAGCGTGACACAGTGAGCTAAGGTGGTCCTTGCATGATTTAATAAATGTTTGAAGATAACCATTCGGCATCACTCGGGCAGCTACACAGTAGTTTTCAGCTCCAGGTACGAAGTCTAAAAGGAAGTATAATAAAACATAAATGCTTATTTTCAGTAAGTGATTGTAGCTTAACGAGAACAAGGTGCATTTCGATGAGAGGAAGATGTTTTTTACTAGACCAACACGCTTAGTTGAGATTGTTAACGCTAGCTGACAGAAATAACAGTCCGCGCATAGACATGTCGTCCCACTCGGACGCATTATCCGGATTACGAACTAACCAGTCTCTGTTCTGACTCCTTAGTGTTGCGTGCTTAGCAGGGTATCATTACATACAAATCTTAGTCATTGGTTTGATCCGACCGGTTCTTGAACCCACGATATACCACACTCCAATCGGACACGTAACCATTTAAGAACAGTTATAAAAGGTTGTTTTCAAACTTTTGATTCTTTGATTGTTTTTCTCTTACTGTGCTGCATTTTCTTGTCAAGAATATAATTATTTATTTTTTCGTAGTTTTAATTTTTGGCGTATTTCAATTCACCAAGTAACTAATTTCTCAGCTATACATCGTGGTACGGGAGAACAAATCACTTGTGCATGTAATAATGATGTTACCTGTTTCATACTAAGACAACATGATTAGCTGCAATTATATAATACTAGCTAAAAATGAAAAATACAAAATGCAATAAGACAAAACAATTCTTGACAAACTACTAAAGATTGGGCAACACGAACCCAACTAAAAACCGGGGAACCCGCGGGGAAACTCTTATTAAAAGTCCCGATATAAGTCATGAATGTGAACAGGATGGGATGCCAAGTGCATCATATTCGTGGTCGTTTGTGACACAGATATTCCGGAACGGTTAATGATAATTAAGTTTCTCTTGTCTCGTGAAGTTCAACATCTAATATGATGCACTGTATTAAATCAGAAACGAGACGAGATTAATTTGAATCTGTAATAACATTAACATGTCTCTTAACACATTTGACAAATTATTGATACCAACTGATGATATGGTTTATAAATTTCCATCATTTTTTTAAAAACACAAGGGCCGTCGTGGCCGTGATCGTATGGTAGTTGAATTTACAACTACCTATGCCATCAGTGTCTATCCCCAATGATGGTGTGAATTCGAATCTCGATCAGGTTGAGGTGTAAAACATAATGTGATAAAGTTTGTCAGTGACTTGCGACAGGTCGGTGGTTTTCTCCGTGTCCTCCGGTTTCCTCTACCAATCAAACTGACCGCCACGATATAGCTGAAATATTGTTGAAAGTGGTGTTAAACACCATCAAACAAACGCTTAAAAACACCCGTCTATTGATATGACACAAGGGTTCACAGTCTATGTTAGTTACCTTTTGTAAAGTTTAATTGTACTTTTCTGATTTGTGCCAACCAATAAGAGCCATCAGGAGTACTTGACGACAGATGACGTATATGGTAAGGTGACGCCAGCACAGCAGACGACCGTGAACACGTTGTTACAGCTTCATTCCAAGTTCTTCTCCATCTTGTGCGTATCGGTATTCCTGTTTTTCGTCACAAAGAGAACAAAGAACATAATATTATTCAGATTGATCTTTCATATTTTACGATGCCGTCGTGGCCGTGATCGTATGTTAGTTGGATTTACAACTACCTATGTAACCAGTGCCTATACCCACTGATGTTGTGAGTTCGAACCTCGTTCACGGAGAGGTGTACTCGATACAACACTATGTGATAAAGTTTGTCAGCGACTTGCGTCAGGTCAGTGGTTTTCTCCGGGTCCTCCGGTTTCCCCACCGATAAAACTGACCGCCACGATATAACCGAAATATTGTTGAAAGTGACGTTAAACACCATCAAACAAACAAACTTATTTTACACATTGTGTCCTTCTTCAATTTACGACTTCTGACTACTCCTTTGATGTCTCTACATAGATCACTCACTGTTTTAATTTTAAAAGAATGTGTTCATGTTTTAATTCTAATTGTTTGTTTATATCTGTTTCTCCACTGCAGATATAGATAATCAGAGGAATGGGTTTGGACTTTCAGCGCGTTGGGACTTACTTAATAGATTAAACCCAGTTGGGACTCAAATAACCGCATTTGAGCCCCTCGGCGATTTAACCACTCTACAATAGTGTGCCTCTCCATTGCTAAAGCATAGAGTTATATCAGTTGCTGTCGAGTATCAGATTTGCCAATGGATGGGTTCATGTTGTGCTTTGGTATTGACCAATATTGTTAACCTTGCATGGAGGATTTTGCAATTGGATGGGTTCATTTTGTGCCTTTCTTAGCGACCATTATTGTTAAATATAGTTTTCCATAAGAACGAAGGTATCCTGAAGAAAAAGAAATATATATTGGTAAAAAACCGTTTAAGCTGGAGCATACCACGTTTATAACACACTGGGTAAAGCGATGTTTCACATGGAGCTGGCTCATAAAATAGTGGTGTACTTAGTCGTCTATTAACAGTAACAGCAAGACAATCTCCAATATTTTTTGTGACAGACTGTGTACCTGGAAGATGAATAGTTTTTATTTATATTTTAAAATCATAGTTACGTGTATCACATTTTCATATGTTAAATTATCAATTTCACAAATACAGTTCGTTTTGTCCAGTTATTAGTTTTCTGTTTTCTGTTTTGTAGACCTATGATTTTTGATTGGCCCTTTGGTATTTTCATACTTTTGTTGATATTTATTGCAAGTTATTATAGCAAGTGAAACGGCATTTAATGTTATTGACTGTTCACCGGGCTTGTAACTAGATTAACGCGACTGGTGTCACTAGTAGAGCAGTAACTGCTTACCTTCCGGAGCACCTGAGTTCATCCCCGGCTTTTAGTGGGGTTCGCGTTACTCGATCTTTGGTTTTATGTGTATGTTTTGTAGATCGTTGTTTGTCCTTTTGCTTATTTTCTTTTGGTCATTGTTCTTCTTCGATATAAGGATTCTGATTATCCCTTTGGTACCTTCAAACTCTTCTTTCTTTTCCAAAAGGCAGCGTATTTTATAAATAAGGTTTTTCACACGTTCCTACAGTAAATAGGTGCATGTATAATTTGGTTAGGTCCGTGTTGTCCATCCTTTTATTAGTATTCGTTCTGTGTCATGTGTGCCTAATATTGCTAGCTTCTCTAGATTGTCCATCCTTTGTTTTTGTATTCGTTCTGTGTCCTGTGTGCCTAATGTTGCTAGCGTCTCTAGATTGTCCATTCTTGATTACACTTGTGGTTTACTTTATCACGGTAAGTTATAATGTCGGTAAGTTGAAATCTAGTATTATAAATTGTCCTCTTGTAAGACAGCAGTCATACTGACAATGATAGTGACGTCACTCCTTCTGTTCCGGTAAATTCAAGAATCAGTTATCACATTCACAACAATACACATTATCAACCAGTCAAGAAAATGTACATTTGCAGAGTTTTTGTGGATAGGGAATAAGACAATATGGGCTTAATTCTTCATTATTTCGATCCAGAATATTCGGTATACGAAATTAACATTTAATCGCCGAAAAAACAGCTGAAACATCCTTCTTTTCTGTACGACTAAAACCATTTTTCTGAACGTTAACAACTCAGCAAAATTATTGCTTTGATTTTTATATGTTTAATACAATTTGCTGTTCGATAATTTTACCGATCTTTAGCTATTTTAGAAACTGTGTCGTTAGCGAATATTATTTGGTATAGGCGTAGGAAAACCGGAATAGATAGTATGATGTTGAAAAATACAATTTGCGTACTCTTCAATACCAAAGAGCTCCACAAAATGGCGACACCCATAAAAATATCATATTTTTTAACCGTCTGTGCGATAATACTATTGATTATAAATAGAAACATCTAAACTGTTTTATTACTGCTATTATTCGAAATACATTGTGTTTGGTTTCTTTTCTATTTAATTGTAAGCTTTGTTTGACATCCAGAAAAGTAATATCACAACACAAATGAACCGCATCGGTAATGTTATGGCTAGCGTGCTCACCTCGAGTGTGGCAGATCGTGGGTTTGGGTTGAGCTGTGCTAAGCTAAGAACATAGATGTAAGAAGTAAGAGCAGATACTGGTTGACTCGGAATCAGGATAATGTGTTTGAGTGGAGCGACATGTCTATCCACGGATTGGTTTTGTAATGAACTATCATTATAAAGATCAAATTAAGTGTGTTAGTCGATCGCAAAGTGGACCTCATCGTCATCTCATCGAATGTAACTTGTTCTCGCCACGATATGGCTGAGAAATGGTTCATTTGGCGTTAATGAACAACCACTCACCCACAAAAATGTGATAAAATATAATTTGCTACCTTTCCTGTATAAAGCAAACTGGGTCCTTGACCCGTGATCTGCTGCACATAACGAGTTGCCATCATGATTGCAGAAGTAAGAATTACACGTGGATGTGACGTCAGGGTTCACCATGGTAACATTGGATACACAGACACATCTGCTTTGCTGTGAACGAAAATCATAGAGTCAATATCTAATATCAATTGTTGATTGATTGGTTGTTGTTGAAGGTCAAGATTGAAATAAAGACAAACATAGTTCCAAATTTCGCAATTTGTTCACTTGATTAAAATGTTTAATTGAACGTGCTTTATATCTCTCAGTTGATCCGATATTCCAGAGCTTGTGGTTCCTATCATGTGTTGCTTGATAGAGGGGCTATTGTGTAAAGGGTTCATAGAGGTTAAGTTGAGGTCATCACTTCGAAAGTTTACCGTCGCCATCATGACTTGATTAATCGGTACTGAATATCTGTGCCACAAATGAGTACGGATATTATCTATTTGTTGATATCATAATCCTGTACTTTCTTCATTTACGACTTATCACCGGGTTTGTCTTTAAGAGTAACACGCCGGACCCCCCCCTCCCCCCCATCGTGTTGCTCTTATCATAGCTTTGTCCATTATTCGTTACAATCAAAGGAAGTGTTTCAGAATGAAACATTTTAAGGAATATATTATTCTTAAAAACAACAAATTTAAATGCACCAAATTATTTTACAGGAATTGAATTCAAGCCTGTTACACGTAAATGGCGGTGATTTCAGATGCAAATTTAAACTTTGACATAATATGCTGAAAACTAAGAAAGTGTGGTTATTCGACCGAGTGTTCGTTAACGTCAAGCGTATTTAATTATAACTATGTTCTTAACGATACGAAGCATGACGAAAGACATGGTTGAAACATTTTGCCTTGTAACGGGGCTACCAACGACCACTCCTAACATGCTGTCGCTCACCAGGAACTGCTTCAAGTCCTGTTAACATACAAGGAGCCTCATATTTGCAGTACACGATGTACTCGTTAATGTTCTGTTCTACCGTCGACGTTTGCGATTGATTCTTATTGGACCAACAAAAAAACTTACATTTTTGAAGCGATTGTACTCCGCAGCTGTGAAACCATGACTAGTCATGAATGACAAGGTTCGCCTTTCAATATAGATATATTTCCGGGAACTCAATAAGGCTGTCTTCAACTTTACTTTTATCTACTGTTCGTACATGATAAATGAAAAAAGAGCTTGAAGATGCCAAAGGGATAATCATAATCCGTATATCGAAGAAGAACAGACAACACAATGGCCAAAAAAAAGTACAAAAGAACAAACAACGATCTACAAAACATATACATAGAACTAAAGATCGAGTAACACGAACCCCACTAAAAACAGGTGGTGAACTCAGGTGCTCCGGAATGATGAGACGTTCCCACTCCACGAGTGGCTCCACTGTGTTAATCTAGTACCAAAGACGGAGATAAGTCATGAATGAGGAAAGGACCGGTACAAAATGTAAGTGTTCACCACAAGTGGAACATATGCGTGATCATTTGTGAAACAGATATTCCATAACGGTCAACCAAGTAATGATGGCGACCGTAAAACTTTCGTTTATACGTTAAGATTGTTTTGTCCCATAAATCTTACTTAACACTGCCACTTTTTATTGAAGTGCCTGTATCAAACCAGGAAAGTTAGCGGACATGTATGTGGGGTAGGGGTATCGATTTTCCCTCTTATTCTACGATTGTGCTATTGGAATTTGGAACTGTTCCGACAGTGTGGTCTTTTGGTTTTTTTTCTATTTTATTGTTAATTTAGCCCGAGGGAAACAAACCTCTACATTATATATATGTTTACGTTGTTCATCGGGATGTCTCGTTCGTCAGCATATTTTCCGTAAAACATCCAAATTACCTTATTACTTTTATTTTGTATAATATCATGCAAGGTATAATAATATAATTTCTTAGTAATTGTCCAATATTTATGTGAACTGTACCTGTAAACCAACATAGAAATATCCTGTACATTGTAAAATACAATCCAACAGTTGATGACCTCTTCTTACAGTAACTACTCGACGTATCTTTACCAGATTGATGACGAAACAACCTTCAATATAACAATTTATCAAGTATAAAACTCAACTTCCGTTTCCGTTCTAGTAAATCTCGGTGTCGTTGTACAAATGGTGTATTACATAATAGCACGTTTCATTTCATACCTAATGTAATTATGTACTTCGATAATCTTTGTTTTAGTGTTCGCTCACTAAAACAACAGTCGCCCTCAGACGCACACATCATCATGAAGAATAAATCATTGTTGAGATTTAAGTTGCAACAGATTCAATCTTTCAGATGCATTTTAATTTAACGCAGAGTGGCAAGTTGCTCTCATTTCTCGACAGTTTTAACTCATTTTTGAAGAGGTGATATGCAGATCATAGCTCTTAAGGAGTAGCCACAATTTCTCTTAAGAACAAGGAGCGTGGCATTACCCATGCGTGTGA
Organism: Gigantidas platifrons; assembly: GCA_002080005.1. NCBI lineage: Eukaryota > Metazoa > Mollusca > Bivalvia > Mytilida > Modiolidae > Gigantidas > Gigantidas platifrons. The sequence goes on along the minus strand of MJUT01020062.1, from coordinate 33,695 downwards.
CACTCATTTCCGTCACATCCTAAGGATGAGTTGCGTACTTGATTCGTTCCTTACAATTGGCGGGCTGTCTTTTGTGTCTGTGGGATTGTATCCCAAAGCGAACAACAGGTAATACTTATATGCCACGGTCTAGTTCTCTGTTTTGGAATAGACCCAATAAAGTAATTTAGTGGTTAATACGTTTAATACTATATCTAGAACTGCAGAGGGAAAACAAAAATAAACATATACATATACCATCTGATGCCACTTACCTACATATTCCATCCAAGGCTGATAAGCGGCTAATGCGTCTATCCAGCCGATGTCTGAGGTATAGTTTTGTAACGTTACTTTGATGTCTTTGAGTGGAACGTTCGCTCCATCACCTACCAATCGACATTTTGTTCTGGCATCTTCCCATTGCAATTGAGAAAAATTAAAGAATGCTGAGTATTCTACAAAATAAGAAAAGGTATTTCCATAAACCACCCTCTTTGTTTATTGTGGAAGTAACAGGGGAGGGGAGGTAATAATGGGAGGAATGAGGTAATAAGGGAAAGTGGTGAGGTAATAACGAGAGGGTGACGTAATAATGGGCGAGAATAAGTTATAACGGGAAAGATGAGTCAAACAGTTTAACTGAACAGATAAAATGGAAAACAAAAATTACCACACCATCAGACCAGTTGAAAAATCCATGCAAATATCGTAGAAATAGAGGTAGAATCCCTATTGACAACAAACATATACATGTCCGCTCATTCATACGATTATCCAATTAAGATGCCTTTGAGGTTCTGTGCCATTGGGTTCGGTTAAAAGTAAATAAATAATGCTTCAGAGACAGATCGTTGCTTAACTACCAGTAGACTAAACCAAGATCAACAATATATATACATATTAGATAGGTATGGAGAGTTAGAGTGATAGGCTGTAAAGAAAAGTCACGAGATAATTAAACGGATCGGATCAAGCAAAGGCTTAAAATGGTATTTGCTTGCACCATTAAGATATATTAATAGAAACTTCGGGGTGGGTGGAGTCGGGATAACTTGGAATAAGGGAGCGTCACATCTATCTGTGTATGGACTGCTGGTTTAGTGAGCTACCAATATCAAAATCCGGTTCAGCTTGTTGATCTACAATGTAGTATACAACAGACTTAGTCACCATACGACCAACGTGTACCTACCATGATATGGCTGAATCAACTATCATATACAACAGACATAGTCACCATACGACCAACGTGTACCTACCATGATATGGCTGAATCAACTATCAAATACAACAGACATAGTCACCATACGACCAACGTGTACCTACCATGATATGTCTGAATCAACTATCATATACACACTCTTCATTATCTACGTTGTTAGCCCGTGGCAAGACCTTTGATTTTGTGAAATTAAATTGCATGTTTCCTGTAGCGTTAAGTACTATGACATCTAAGCAAACGGTTGAAAAAAGAAAGAAAAAAAGAAGAAGCATATATAGAATGTTATTGCCTTTTCGGTTTTCTCTAACGTTTATTCAGTATACCAATTAGATTGATCGATTGATTGAATTTTTGTGTTTTATCGCCACTTTCAACAATATTTCAGCTAGATCATGGGGACCAGTTTTAGTGGTGGAGGAAGCAGGAGAGAACCACCGACCATAGGCAAGCAACTAGTAAACTTTGTCACTTGCGGCTGCGAGTCGAGTGCACCCTTTTTGTAATTTACTAAGCAGGGCGCGAACCCACGTCGTATTGGTGATAGGCTTGCATCAGTTGTTAGATCCAGCGACCTAACTCATTGAACCACCCGGGCCCCCTATACCAATTAGATTTGTTAACACTCGTAGCATCTACGAAATGGTTGCTTTTATAATAAAAGGCATATATATATATATAGCATTTGTTGAGTATTACAATGTCATCATGGCAGAAAAAAAAATGTCCCAAGTACATTTTTTTCTAGAAACAACTAGAAATTAGCAATCGACTGATATAATAACTTCACTGCTCCGGACAAAATAAAACATAGCTTCTCCGCTGTATGGTAAAACCCCTCTGTACAGCTATTTGTGTAGGACGGATGAAATCAGATAACCCCTCCTTTGGACGCTATGGAAATGAGTGCCTCATGTATAGAGAATACTACAGTGCTTCCAAGAAAAGGCAACTTGCAACAGCTGCGAATAAGCAACACTGGGCTATGAGAGGTCGTTAGTTGCCCTTTGCATTGTCTCGACCCTATCCTTAACACCCCCCTTTTCCCGTTGCAACATAAACGTCTCCCCCATCGGTGCATCCCGGTGCCATAACAACATACATGATTTATTGGTTGTAAATTTGTTTTCGTCATAGGCCTACATGTATATATCTGAAATAGTAATCACGTGACGTTAGACTAAAACACAAAACAAGCTCCTTCATCTTTTTGAACATTAAATCATAAGGAAAATCACAGGGGTCAGTATTATACCAAGAAGGGTGAAAACGAAATGTTATTTACCTTGCGTCCAGTCTTATATCTCTACAAAGAAGGGATTGAAGATACCAAAGGGGTAATTCGAAGAAGGACAGACAACAAAATGGTCAAAAGATAAAAGACAAAAGGACAAACAACGATCGACAAAACATACATATAAAACTAAATATCAGATCGAGTAAAACGAACCACACTGAATACCGGAGATGAACCCAGGTGCTAATATCGGACAGAAATGTCCCAAAAACGGAAACAATTATTCATTAATTAAAATAGTTCCGGAAAAAATATAATTGCTTTACCTTGGCTTGATTCTATAATAAGATTAAGAAAAACCACACACATTATTGGAACAATTCCAAAATCGTAGAAAGAGGTAACATCTATATACAAAACACACAAATACATGACCGATCACTTCCCTGGCTTGTTACAGGCACTTCAATAAAAAGTGGTGGGGTTAAACTAGTTCTATGGACCAAAACTCCGCTCTTGTATATTGTTTTAGCATTTGAAATAGAATATTAGGTCGATATATATTATATATTATATAAGTATTAGTAGAGATCGATATAAGACATAGCTAGTTTTGCCGAGTGGTCTAGGGTGCTGGACATAAGGCTAAGCGATTGATGCTTCAGTATATCAATGATGTGAGTTCAAATCACCAAAAAATATTTTGTCAGTTAAAAAAATAAATTCCAACACAGTTGGACATACGCTTAGACGTGTCTTAGGTTTATCTCTAGATTTCCCTTACAAGACAAGGTAACACTTCCACTATTGAAGCTATATTTCTATGTAGCTGTGTGTTCTAGAGCGCTGTACATAAGAATAAACGATTGGCTGCTGTGACGAAAACGATATTTAAATCAACTTACTGTTACTATTTATGGTATCAATCTGTCCGAGGACAATAACAATGACAATGGTACATTTTATAAACATGTCTTCTATACTGAATACAAATGTATATTAAATAATTGATCTATCATATCTATTTACATATACATATACAAATATGTACATACGGATGTAAGCTTTAATCCGTTGTAAAATAGATTTTACCAGCATTTTTGTGCACTATTATATATGATACATCCTACACACTGCACTGATCCGCCTAATGTGCTATTTTTATTGTTTTAATACCATATAAATATTTATTTTGCAGTATATACAATGACATACTTGTTTTAATTAGGTTATATATATTAAGATATATATCCAATCAGAAACAGGGACTGCCGTGGTGGTGATCGTATGGTAGTTAGATTTACAACTACCTGTGCATTCAATGCCTATCACTACGAAAATTGTGAGTTTGAACCCCGTTTATGATGAGGTGTACTCGATACAACATTATGTGATAAAGTTTGTCAGTGATTTGCGACAGGTGTTGAATTTCCTTCACCAACGAAATTGACCGCCACGATATAACTGAAATATTGTTCAAAATAGCGTTAAACACAAAAAAAAACCCAAACGTTAGCCCATACTTGTTTTAATTTTGTTGTTTTAGAGTCTGTATCCTATCAGAAACAGTTATCAGACAAGTGACAGAAAAGTTTTAAGATATCAAAAGGGTTATCAGAAGCAGTAAATATGGGTAATAACAAAATTACCGAACACCCAGCAATCTTCTAAAGGGAAAGTCAAAACTCATAAATCAATAAACAGACAAAATCAGTCAACAACCNGAAAACTGGGAAAACCGCAATGGCCCTGACTTGGTACAGGCATTTCTAAAGTAATGGTGGATTGAATTTGATTTTACGGCGCCAAACCTCTCGATTTCATTACGGTTCAAAGGTTACAGTTGTCACTATAACAGCATTTATAACAATACTGGAACAAAATCACAGGCACTCGTTTCATATATATATTTGTTTACTGTCTACGTCTATCCATAAAGAAAGGTCCTTATCGGTTTCGCGACGGTTGCCTCAGTTCACGGTCGAAAAAACTGTTTTAGAATTTCTTTAGCGAGCTAAAATTATTCTCTACTTTAAATATGATAATTTTTCTACAACATGGTGTATGACACGCCTATCTTGGTTGCCAATTATCTACGTCAGAGCTCATTATATAATCCAACTTGAAATACACAAAAACACTCCATATTTTTTCGGCTACACCGATCCAGCAGTGAATTAAAAAAAAAAAACAATAAAATCGCCTGTAAAAAATACACGAGATGTTTCCTTGTTTTGAACGTGTCAAATATCAATATTAGTGATAATAAAGTCCACAAATTTGTTGTAAATAGCGTAAATTTAAATAAATACAACCAAGGATTCCAAGTTTATGTTTGGATATTTCGATTGACCAATCAGAGCGCTCCATCCTATTCACTGCTGGATCGGTATAGCCGAAAAAATATGGAGTGTTTTTTGTGTATTTCAAGTTGGATTATATAATGAGCTCTGACGTAGGTAATTGGCAACCAAGGTAGGCGTGTCATACACCATGTTGTAGAAAAATTATCATATTTAAAGTAGAGACTAATTTTAGCTCACTAAAGAAATTCTAAAACAGTTTTTTCGACCGTGAACTGAGGCAACCGTCGCGAAACCGATAAGGACCTTTCTTTATGGATAGATGTAGATAGTAAACAAATATATATGTATGAAACAAGTGCCTGTGAACAAAATAGGTAAAATAATAGTCAACACAGTACTAAGTAAATCAAAAAAGGACAGGCAATACATTTGCAAAACAAAAAAAGGTCAAACGACAAACAACTATCTATGAAACACTACATAAAAAACTAAAAGTTGACCAACACGAACGCCACAAAAAAAACAACTCCGGAAGGGGTGGTAGTTCCTGCTACAATGGTGACACCCTTCGTGTTATTGATAATGTCCCCATGTATTGTCATCATATGTCTTTTATCTCAATGTAGTATTCTTTTGTCAGGTAGCAAGAAGGATCTACACGTGTTTTTTTGTTTTTTTTTAATTTCTACAATATCGCAGACGACTATTTACTCCTTACATGTTCACATAAGTTTTGTTCTGAGATACTGATTGTGGTCCTATGGTACCGTGGTAGCTAAATTAAAAAGATTGCGGAGAAAATTGGTTGAAATTGCATGTGAATACATGGTACCATAGAACACGTGGTACCATAGGATCTGACTAACCATACTAATAAATGTACAGAATAAAACGGAAGCCTACCTTATCTTAATGAATTAAGTCTGGTAAGACCTCCTCATGTATACCAGTAATGGGTGGGGGTTAACACTTACAGGATGTCAATATATGTGAAGGCATATCTGGAGGTAATAAAAACGTAGATATCATATATTTAGTGGACATGACCCGTTTCTGGAATAACTTTCATCAGATACGCTCAATACCAAATAAGATGGCTTGGTATGGTTCGGTTAACGAGCAGCATATTTAGCTACATGGTGACTGCAATTGTAATTACCATACAGAAGAAGCAATTGTAATAAAACAACAATCAGGACAAACCATGCAAAACCAATGAACCATAAAATAATAAAACAACAATCAGGACAAACCATGCAAAACCGATGAACCATAAAATAATAAAACAACAATCAGGACAAACCATGCAAAACCGATGAACCATAAAATAATAAAACAACAATCAGGACAAACCATGCAAAAGCGATGAACCATAAAATAATGAAACAAAAACAAAATGTCAACACATATTAGTAATCTCAGTTGTTTCGAAAGGTAAGTTTTTTTTTCTTCTATTCCATGCAATACAGACGTCTTGGAATATTAATACGCCAGATCAAATCGGTTAGAAGACGACAAGGTTCTCTAAAAAATCATCTTAGGGAACAGTCAAGACATGAAATCCGGAAATGATCCACTATTTCACGATGACGTAACAATAATAAAACGATTTGATATTTATAGATTAATACATGGCCTTTTTCATATTGCCCTTGTTATCAGCACGAGACCACGATATCGGCCCCGAGAGACGATATCAGTCGAGGGCTCATGACAAGGGCAATATGAAAAAGGTCATGTATTAATCTATTTATCACATATTTTGCCAGGGCAGATAACATGTTATTGCCCCAGAGGCAAATAACACGCCGCAAATTATGCTTTTATTACACATGCAAATTCGGCGTTATTTCAATAAAATATGTGATAAATTATATTATAATTTCTATTATTTGATACCATACTGATAAAGTTATTGCATCCTAAATGTTAAATGCAGTAAGGACAATTGCTGAGTATAAATGCTGATCTTTTAATTGTTAAATCACGGTGGTCTAACTACCATACAGTATGAGAAATAAGCCTTAAGAAAAATAACAATCTATTTATAGTAACATAATTTAAATATGCTATATCTGTATGCTATAGATAATATATCAGTCGGTCAAAACTCCACTATGCGACTATTTGCAGACGACGCCATTGCGTAATTGGCTATAAAATAAAATACATGTAGCGATGACAAACATTTTAGCAACAGAATCTCGACAAACCCGCAAAAAGGGAACAAAAATGGCTTCTTTACATCCAAACAAATATGAATATGTTGTGCCCCGCAGATGAGAAAGTATGCCCTACTTCTATACGTGCGGGGTCCCTCGGGGTGCTGTCCGGGATCCTTTGGGGCGCTGTCCGGGATCCCTGGGGCGCTATCCGGACTCCCTCAGGGCGTTTTCGGGATTCCTTGGAGCGCTGAGGTTGAAGAGTAGCACATCGAAACGGTGTTCAACAACATTTCAGATAGTTGTCTCCTGTTCTTTTCAATTCACATCCTAGTTGTTAAATTTAATCTGTATTTTGAAATGCAAAAGCGATGGACTGAAATAGCAACTACCATTATGTGAAATCGATATCGCGATCTTGAACATCTTCTTCAATATCTCCACCGTCACTTTTCAAACTTTCCGATCCTTTTGATATGAAATACAATATACTGAAATTACCAGTACGATTATGTGAAATTAACATCGTGATATTGATCTTCCAGATGTTCACCATCATTTTTCAAAATTTTGGATACTGTATCATAATGTTCTAACTGTTTATTCACGCCTGAGTGGTCAGTCCTGTCATACATGCCTGCCGATGCATTTGTGTCATAGTTAGTAGTATTGTTTCGGAATATAACCCGTTGTGCAACGTCATAATCGTTTAACATCATTTCACTGTCACCTAGTGCCGCTGTATCGTATCCGAGTTCTTTAAAATCATTACTTCTTGAATGGTTAATATGGTTGTAGTTATTGCCCACGTCTTGGTAACCATTGACGACGGATACATCTTGTTCCTCATTTATAACAGCCGGGCTATCATAATTAGATGGTCCGTCTATTGTAGCATAGTATGACACTTGTTTGTAAGGTCGATCTTTGGGGGCAGCGTCATAATAATCACTGATTTCATCACCTTCACCTTCACTTTCACCTTCACCTTCACCTTCAGATCTATTATACATTACGTCTACGTCATTGACAAGACCATGCCTAGAGTTAGCATCTTTTATTGGATAACACCTAGAGTAAAAATATAATATTCAAATCAATTATATGATAAGTTACAAATGATACAGGGGTCGTCGTGGCCGTGATCGTATGGTAGATGGATTTACAACTACCTATGCTATCAGTGCCTATCACCACTGATGTTGTGAGTTCGAATCTCGAACACGGCGAGGTGTACAATATCATATGGTTTTCTCCGGGTCCTCCGGTTTCCTCCACCATTAAAACTGACAGCCGCGATATAACTGAAATATTGTTGAAAGTGGCATTAAACACCATCAAACAAACAAACACAACAAATGACACATTCTTTAAAGATGTGATTCTGACTTTTGTAAATTGTCGTATTCTAGTGACGTAGTTTCGAATGGACGCTGGTAGCGGCATTGACACCTATTGGTTACTGATTTATTTTACGATTTCTTTTTAGCATTTTACTTGTTTAAGATACCGGTAATTAAATGGCGTCAAATTGGAAAATGTCAGTTGCTTAATTTCAACACAGATTTTGTATTTATTTATTTACTTCTATAGAAAAACAAATATAAACAAGAATGTAAGTTGATTATGTTACGACGGGCATTTCCATTATTTATTTCCATTTAAAAAAAGATATATTAGATTTTTCCTATTAGAATCGAAATAATTTATGGAAGACATACATGTAGTTTTTATAATATTTTAACATGAGTAACATATTATATTTTTGGTTGCATTTTGTCACTCACAATTGCTCGGGGTAAAGTGCTTACGAAAATAATGTTACCCATAGTAAAGCTACATACAAACTACATCTTCCATGGATTATTTCGCAGGTAAATATTCATCTTAACAGTATTGAAGTATCAAATATGTACAACCCCACATATATTTTCTGTCAACGAAAACCTCGAAAAATGTGAAGTGCACAATCACTCAATTTATATTATTTCACATTAAAGTTACTTGTATTCAATGACGTAAACTGGTGTCTAACACGATTACTATATATGATGTTCGTGTCATGACGGGTGTCACTAGTGGAGCAGGAACTGCTCACCGTTCCGGAGCACCTATGTTCAACCCCGGTTTTAAGTTGGGTTCTTAATTGTTGCTCAATTTTTAGTTTTCTGTGTAGTGTTTTGTAGATCATTGTTTGTCTTTTTGTCTACTTTCTTTTGGTCATTGAGGGTCCGGGTGGCTCAATGGGTTAGGTAGTTGGATTACCTAACAACTCATACAAGCCTATCACCAATACGGCGTGGGTTCGGGCCCGGCTTTGTAGATTAAAAAAGGGTGCACTCGACTCGCAGGCGCAAGTGATAAAGCTTATCAGTTGCTTGCCCATGGTCAGTGGTTCTCTCCGGATACTCCGGCGTCTTCCACCACTAAAACTGGTCGCCATGATATAGCTGAGATATTGCTGAAAGTGGCGTTAAAACACCAAAAATCAAAATCAAAATCAAATCTTTTGGTCATTGTGTTGTCTGTCCTTCGATTGACGCTCCTGATTACCATTTTGGTATCGTCAAGTTTTTCTAAATATACCATGGATAGTCGTACCTCCATATGAACCATCCAATTAGAGCCACAATACACACTATAAACACACCAGGCAGGAACACAGCCAGTGCAAATAGGCCTAAAAATAAATTACAAAACTATACATAGAATGAGAATTATTTCTATTTGTATTGTAAATAATGCGCAGAAAATCATCAAAGTAAGTATTTCGCTTTAGACAAGAATGTGCATGTGCAATGCCAGAAAAAATGTGACAAAAAATATTTTGTGCTTAGTATTTTCGCGACCAAAAGGAACAGGTGTATAAAAATTGGCTCAGTTTCTCCGACGAATGGGAAGCGATAGTAGTGTGAATTGGATCAAATGAACAACTTGCTGCTTAGACTGGAAGAAGCAACTAATTAATGTCTTTAAGATTTTCTACTAAATTTGTGTTTTTCGAGTCTGCCTAACCATTTGCTCTGAAGTTTAACCTTTCAAACACAATACATTTTCTGAAAAGTACATGATTGTTCTACGTTCTGTCAGAACATCATGTGATGCTTCAAAACTGCAGTGAAATGCCATGTCCTGGGACTACTGTACAATTAGCCAGGTGATTCCCAGAAACTCAGTTTTATATGTCATCCATAAAGGATTAAAATACATGTAAATGCAACTAAATTTGGGTTTAAAATAATACTTATATATTGACCTTCAAATACTAATTGTATTTATGCCATTACATTTAAGATATTTCAAAATACAACAAAGCGAAAGGAACTTTTTTATTTAAAAGGGACTACTTTTGTATGTATATGTTTTAAGCTTTGATAGGTGATTTGGGGGGGTTTTATGCATAAAGTGGTGTATCATGTATGGATGCACCATACATGTAAAAGTTAACAATCACCTAATGAGGAACAACTTTATTTTGGGCGTGGTCGTTGGTGGTGCAATACGAGGCAAAATGTTCTGAACCTATCCATTATATTTTTCTTGAAGTGCCGGTACAATTAAAGTGAAGAAAGTAAGCTGTCATGTAAATATGTTCTTAAAGGGTATCAAGTTTGCCTTCGTTTCTAAGATTTCTCGACTAAATTTTAGAACTGTTCCAGCAGTGTGATATTTTGTTTTTGTTTTTCATTTTATTCTTGATATCCAGGAAATTTACAAAAATTTATAATTATAATAATAATACCAGAAATTGCATAGCGGACTATCTAATTTTAAATATTACCCTAAAACGCTTTACATAAAAAAAAATAACAAGAAGAAAATACTAGATTAAAGTAGCAAAACATCAAAAAGTAACCACTATGCATATATCTACATTTCAATGATAAAAACAAACAACAGGAATGGATATTCTTGAATGGAGTTGATAGCAGACGGAAGAGGAAAAAACTGGAAAGGGGAATGTGAGTGCAGAAATAGACAGAAAATGAGTTTGATGCAGATAAAAGAGGTGATGGAGTTTCGAGAGGGGATACGAGAAAGGGCACGGAATGAGAATGTCACAAGATTATGATAGGTGCAGAAATGGGATAGGGGGGTTGAGGCAGAAATCAGTTGATGAAATTGGGAGAGGCGATATAAAATAGGGGAAGAAAAGAGAAAATGGAGGGATCAAGGTAGGGAAGATATGATAATTTACCTGCAGTCATTGGTGAAGAAGATCCATCATTGCTAGTAGGTATATCAGTTGTATTAGTACTGTCTGTTGTGACACTGTCTATTGTGACACTGTCTGTTGTGACACTGTCTGTTGTGACACTGTCTATTGTAGTATCATTAGAGCACAGTGAGTATAGTAAAGAGTTACATGAAGATATAATTGTATTAAGATATCCACTGTACAAGACATTTGCAGCAACACAGTAATCCTCAACTCCAGATATAAAGTCTAAAAGCAAAACAAATTGAAATCATATACCTTTACATAATGCCTTAACAGACCGTCAGGATCGTGGTCGATCGTATGGTAGTTGGATTTACAACTACATTTAATTTGCAATCAGTGCCTATCACTACTGAAGTTGTGAGTTCGAATCCCGCTCAGGCGAGATGTACTCGATACAACATTACGTGATAAAGTTTGGCAGTGAAGTGCTACATGTAGGTGGTTTTCTCCGGGTATTCCGGTTTCCTCCACCAATAAAACTGACCGCCTTGGTATAACTAAAATATTGTTTTGAAAGTGGCGTAAAAACATCATAAATCATAGACCTATTATTAAAAAGACTAACCCTTGTATATAGCGCAATAGATTTCTAAGTTTATGTCTATCGTAATGATTGTAGTTTTCCCATTGTAAATTTTCCCATTTTCGCAGTAACATTCATGTATACGGTATTCTTATCTCAATTAATATCATGCGAGAGAGAATGCTCTAAATGCCATGGTATTCTAAATAAGGAATGACATAATTTATCCATATACAACAACTAGCTAATCCAGAGTCATCTAATTTGAGCTTTCTGTGCTCGTCATCTTGTACTGATAAACTATTGGGGGAATACAGAGCGCCTAAGCTATTTTCAGGCACGGTCCCGATATATATACGTGTTATAACTTTGCCTTCTTTGGATCGATTTCTATTATACCCACCATTTATAGATGATGATGTCAGCACGCGTGTCACGCATAGAGCAAGCGAAGCCTATCCGGTCGAAGCATATATTCTCTATTCTCAACAGAAACAGATGCAGATACTGGCACTAATTGGTAGTGAAATCTAGCTCATACTTTTAGGTTTATTGAAGAAAATCACAGATTTGCCACAAACCACTGACTTCACAAACTCTTGTTGGCTTCGTGGAGAAGCAACAAATACTAATTTCATAGTATTTGGTGGTTTGACTTGAACGGGACTCGAATCTATGATCTTCCGCACTCGAGGTGCTAACCATTATACTACCGATGTGACAAGGTGCATTCTCTGCACTAGGCCAGTTATTTTCTCTGGTATACTCAACCATTAAAACTAATCGCCATGATATATTTGAATTATTGCTAAAAGTGGTCCTAATTTTTATATGTTTTTGCTTTGTTTTTCTTCGTCTTGTGTAACTATGTTGCCAGTTTCTCTGGATTTTCCTTTTTTGATTGCCCCTTCGGTATTCTCTAACATTTATTAAGCATACATAAGAATGCGCAACCCCAATTCTGTATATTAGTTACCCTTGGTTAGGTTGAACTCTGGCCTTCTGATCTGTGCTAACCAATAGGAGCCATCGGATGTATATGGTGTCAAACCGTTATATTCTGTCGCCATTTTATACCCGTATGTTGCGCATGCCAAAACAGCTCCATTCCATGATGTACTTGAGTAAATAGCAGTTTGAGCTCCTTATTATTGATAGAAAATTATAAAATATTTCAATGATTTATTTTTTATGGTGTTTAACACCACTTTCAACAATATAACAGTTATATCGTGGCGGTCAGTTTAATTGGTAGCGGAAAGCGGAGTACTCTCAGAAAAACATCGACCTGCCGCAAGTCACTGACAAACTTTATCACATGATGTTGTATCGAGTGCACCTCGCCATGAACAAAGTTCGAACTCTCAAATTTAGTGGTGATTGCACAAGTAGTTGTAAATCCAACTACAATACGATCACGACCGCGATGTCCCCTAAAATATTTCAAGGGGGTCACATTACATACATAGTATAATTAAATTGGAAATATGTTTGTGTTATACATATAAATAACGAATCAACATACATGTATATATTAATTTAATGCAAAAAAGATGCGAACACATTTCTTCAGTTGTGTTCTATCCAAAAGGTTAGAAAATATTACTTTATTCATGCTAGGGGCCGGCGTGGCTGTGATCGTATGGTAGTTGAATTTACAACTACCTATGCAATCAGTGATGTTGTCAGTTCGAATATCGATCAGAGCGAGGTGTACAACATTATGTGATAAAATCGGCACCACTAAAATGATACTGAACCAGATTCTGACGTCTTTAAAGAATAATTCACGTGTATATACGTATCTATTATTAACATACTGTAAATCATTGTAACATTTTTCAATATCGATGAATTTGTACTCCAATCAACAATAGAGGGCTCGGGTGGCTCAAAGAGTTAGGTAGTTGGATTACCTATAATAACTCATACAACCCTATCGACAATACAGCGTGTGTTCGTGCCAGGCTTTGTAAATTACAAAAAGGGTGCACTCGACTCGCAACTGCAAATGATAACGTTTACCAGTTGCTTGCCCATGGTCGGTGGTTCTCTTCGGGTACTCCGGCTACTTCCACCACTAAAACTGGTCGCCATGATATAGCTGAAATATTGCTGAAAGTGGCGCTAAAACATCAAAAATCAAATCAAATCAACCAAACAACAATATTAATCTCATCTGATTTAATGAACTAAAGCTTAAATAGCTTCTGGAATTCTGTAATATTAACAACGTACAAATGTAGATACATGTATCACCTTGAGTACACACAACTCGTTTCAGGAATAACCCTCACCTGGTACGATCTTCGTCAAATGATTTGAAAGCTTAAAAATGAAACAGTTTTTAGGAAGAAGAAGTCCCAAAGGTCTAAGCGAAACAGCCAACAAAAATCGGCCATGATGACCTATTCCTGAGGGAGGTGAACTGTAATTTTAAAAATTGTTTTATACCCTGGAATTTCGTTCTAAAAGAGGTTAGCTAAATTCAATACTAAGCTGAACCTACCAGTTGCCGTACGACACAATGGATACAGTGAATTACTACAAGGTACGGGTTCATATACTACAGGTGTGCCTGAAGTTGATCTAACTGTTACAGCAAGACAGTCTCCAATATTAGCATTAACAGTTTGAGTTCCTGTAAGAGTATAACAAAAGTAGAAACATTAAATGGGTTATAATTATGGTGTCTAACGCCACTTTCAAAAATATATTTCAGCTATATCGTAGCGGTCAGTTTTATTGGTGGAAGAAACTGGATTACACGGAGAAAACCACCAACCTGTCGCAAGTCACTGATACACTTTTATCACATAATGTTGTAATAACAATCCCAAATTGTTGCTATGAAAGATCAAATCTTGACAGACCATTGATTGATTGCTTTGTGAGGTACGATTTCAAGTTACATTCATTGCAACAATTTACATAAATGGATTACTGTAAACGTGGAAATTTTCGCGTGGGAGTTATTTTCGCTACATTCGCGATCAATAAATATCCGCGAAAATATCCCCCACGCGAATAATTCGGTTTTCAAGTGGTTTTCAAGTGATGAAAAGACGAACGGGAGAAGGATCAACATGGCCCATATTAACGTTCACGTTCAAATGTTTATCACCTTTTATGATAAATTTAACTCACCTTTCTAATTACATTGTATATAAACAGGAAACATAATAAAAAAAAATATTTTCAAATAGAAAAGAATACATAATATGTACACGAAAACATTGGTCAATTTCTAGTACACTTCAACATTTATACCGTTAAATCCATTGTACATTCACTTGTTGATACAACGTTTAAGCCTGAAAATTAATTAATGATATACTCTTTAATTGTTATCACCAACACTCAGTACAGTACAACTACGTAAGGGACTTATTATAGCAAGTCTAAACCTACCCCACTAATACCGGGGTTGAAATCATGTGCTCCGGAAGGGTAATTGATGTGTCACCTAAGTGAGCAGTATTTCAGCTATTAGTACAGTATATTCATGACGAGACCATGTTTACAGACAATTAATCATGACGAGACCATGCTTACAGACAATCAATCATGACAAGACCATGTTTACAGACAATTAATCACTGGGGAGGGGTATTTGTGTGGAAGTTTATATTGCCACAGGAGACATGAGGGATTATAAATAGTGTTGGTAACGGCATCGGTGGTGTAATGGTTAGCGTGTTCGCCTCAAGTGTGATGGGTCTTAGCTTCGACCCTCGGTCGGGTAAACCAATAACTTGAAAATTGCCATTTGCTGCTCAGAACCTACACACACAGAGCATTGATGAGTTTGACAAAGACTGACTGATCGAGTGGAGCAGCATGTCTACCCGTGGACTGATGTGTCAATGAGATAATGCAGTAAAGATCCATTTAGTGTATTAGTCTAGTGCAGAACGGACATAATCCACTGTGATATCATCATGATCTCATCGAAATGTAAATTGTTCTCGCCATGCTATGGCTAAAACGTGGATATTTGGTACTGATTATATGCATATAGATGAGAAAATAATATAATTAGTATACGTTCGAGGCCACGACGGTCCCACTGTTATTAAATATTTCCTTATTTGTAATGGAAAAAAAACCCTGTTGACACATGTAAAGATATCTAAATTATTTACCTCTTGTATATAAGGAATATTGGTTTGTTCCACTGTCAGTAGCACACAACAAATTATCATCACCAGTACAAAAATAGGACGAACACGTGGACGTAACGTCAGGAGACACCAAGGTCAGATTTGATAAACAAACACACCTACTGTGCTGTATAATAAATAATAATAAATTATATGGTTTATGTGTAATAAAAAAAACCTGGTGTACTCATTTTACAATGATCATATTCAGGTTTACAATATGTCGGGAGGGCTTCCTTTGTCTTGTAATAAGCATAAACTGCTTACGCTTTACACGAACCTGAGTTAACCCACGGTTATTATCCCCTCGACAACAAAGTTGTGAAGAGATATAGTAACGCTACCGTCCTTCCTTCCTTCCGTCCGTCCTTCCGTAACATCCTTGTGAACACTCTAGAATCAACATCCTTCAATGGATTTTATCCAAACTTGGTACATACTTAGTCCTTAAAAGAATCCGAAATCCTATTGATTTTCAAGGTCATATGTCAAAGGTCAAGGTCACCGGGTCAAATTTTCAGGCGAGGGGATACGCCACGCTTTGCGTTGCCCTTGTTTGGTTTTGGTTCGTGTCGCTCATCGTTTCATCATTCTGTGTCGAGTTTTCATGTTTTGGTTCGTGTCGCTCATCGTTTCATCATTCTGTGTCGAGTTTTCAGGTTTTGTTTGTCTTCGCTCTGTATCTTGTGCCCAGTGTTGACCCTGTGTATCTGGATTGTTCATACTTTTTGTTCCTTCGCTTATATGTAACGTTTACTTATCAGTACAGTCAAACCTGCCCATACGGTCACCTCTATTAAGCAGTTACCTGTATTACAAGGTCACTCTTTTCTTTCCCTGTCATAGATAATTTAATATAACCTTTACCTCTTTTAAAAGGTCACCTGTCTTATAAGGCCACTTTTTCTTTGTCAAATAAGTGACCTCTTAATACAGGTTGGACTGTACCTACTTTTGGGTAAAACAGATTCAAACAAAAGGTACTTTAAAACTGACATTATAAAAATGCTTGCATTTTGATCGAATAAACGTTAGAGAATACCGAAAGGGGCAATAAAAAAATTGACAATCCGAAGAAACTGGCAAAATAGGGTAAACAAAACGCATAAACACAAAACAAAACCTTTACACAATATGTGTTGGACATCATTATACACAAGCAAACACAAATAACATAAATAAGACATGAGCCTTCCTACAAACAACTGGAGGTAAAAGACGAACCAAACAAACACAAATAACATAAATAAGACATGAGCCTTCCTACAAACAACTGGAGGTAAATGACGAACCAAACAAACACAAATAACATAAATAAGACATGAGCCTTCCTACAAACAACTGGAGGTAAATGACGAATCGAACATCGTTTTTATGCGAAACTCGTAACGGACATCACATCACGGAAACATTTTGTTGTGTTATGGGGTCGTGTTTTTCAGCAGACAGATGGCATTCCAAATGATACTAATTGTGCTCCCTTTCTATCTGACGCCTTCCTATATAGTATATTGGTATGAGACGGACTTCATTAAGTGCCACCAGCTCATGATACAAGAAAAGACATTAGCTCAACCCTTTAGCTTCAGCTTCCGCTTTTATAGATGACGTGTAGGGTTTGGTAAATTTTTCGATCGTGTCATTCCAAATAAGATTGAAGGAAAGTTTGAAGACAAAAGAACAAACAATGATATACAAAACACTACACAGAAACCTAAAAGATCGAGCAACACGAACCCTACTAAATACCGGTGTGAACTCAGGTGCTCCGGAAGGGTAAGCAGTTCAAGTTCATAAGAGGCATCCGTCGTGTTACTCTTGTTACAAAAATCAAGTGAAGTCATGGTTATGGAAAGGACGGCATTGTTATTGCAACGAACGGAACATATGCGTGGTCATTTATGATACAAATATTCTGTAACTGTTAACCAAGTCATGGTAGCTACCGTAAAATTTTCGAGGTGATTACTTCGACTTCACCGCTAGGAACTCTTTGTTCAGTGGTGTCCACAGACACTCTTAATGTCTTCTTCATAGCTTGATCCTTACTTGAATTTTGACAATGAGGCCCAATTGAGATGCAATATTACGATAAACAAGATTACTTTCTCACCTAGACTTTTCAATTGTTTATCACTTTATAATTTTAACATAATTATATGTCTCAACACGTACAATTTTTTTGTATTTCATCGTTAATATTTAATATCTAATACATTTAATGAATATTTGACGCCGCGATGTGGTTGACATATTCCCAAAGATGGCGGTAAACAATAATAATAATGATAATAACAATAACAATAATAATAATAAAAATAAATAATAATAAAATGATAATAATACTAATAAAACAACAATAATGATAATAATAATAAAAATAGTTAGTCAGTGATTGTCGTTTAACGCCAACTCTATAATTTTTCAGCAATATCATGGCGAGAACAAGTCAATTTTCAATGAGATGTTGATGATGAGGTCCGCTTTGTATTAGACCAACACGCTGAGTTGGATTTTTTTAGTACTGGATCACTGAAACAACAGTCCTCGGATAGACATGTCGATCACCCCACTCGTGCACATTATCCTGATTCCGAGCCAACCAGTCTTTCCTCTGTTAATGCTGCGTTCTTAACGGAGAAGTAGCAAATACCATTTGTATAGTCTTTGGTTTGACCCTATCGGAGCTCGAACTAACGACGTATACTCCAGCCAGTCGAGGCGAGCATGCTAACCATTATACCACCAATGCGGTTACAATAATACTATATAAAAAAAAATATAATGATAATAATAATAATAATAATAATAATAATAATAATAATAATAATAATGAAGATAATAATATTATAATAATAAAAATAAATAATAAAATAATAATAAATTGTACCTTTAAACCAATGTAGAAATATCCCGTACATTTTGCTACACAATCTAAGAGTTGTCTCCCGCTGGTTACGGATTCATCTAACTGTATTAGTGATGGGTTAATGACATAACAACCTTTAATATAACACATAAAAAATTAGTATAAACATACTGCCCTTGGATGAAGGTGTTAGGGTAGATTAACACACGAGGGAAAAAATTATCACCCGAGACGAAGTCGAGGGTGATAATTTTTCCGCAGAGTGTGTTAATCACCTTAACACCTTCATCTAAGGGCAGTATGTTTTTTATTATACTGAATGCCTAATGATTCAAATGTGCATTATGTTATTAGAAGGACAATTGTTAAAAAAATAAAAAGTCATAAATTAAGATAGTTTACTTACATTAACAACAACAAAACATCAAATAGCAACAAATTTAACAAGATAATAACATAATGTTTATAACAATTAATGTAAAATATTAATTGTACATTTTGATAAATATTATCAAATGTTTGCTTCTATATTCTGACTATTGCATAAATAATTTTCAAGGTAGGCTATAATTGTTTTATCATTTTTCAATATTATATTTAAATTGATGTCTTAAAATTTTGAAATTTTTATGAAAACTTTGAAATTTTTTTAATTTTTTGAAAATTTTGAAATTTTGAAATTTTTGGAAAATTTTGAACTTTAAAACAAAATCATTTTTCTTAATTTTAGAATTTTGAAAATCGTTAAACCTCAGCCGGAGCGGGTGTTAATTTTTTCGGATCGGCAAACTTCGGGCTCAGCGGGTGTTAATTTTAGGCATTAACACCCGTTGCTAATATTATCACATGTTGCTAAGGATAGGCGGGGCGTATGGAAAGTTAGTAAAAATTAACAAATGTCGCTTGTCCAATGAAATGAATGGATAATGTAAGAAATTTGCATAAAGTATAATAACAGTAATTAGTTACATAACAACCTTTAATATAACACATAAAAAATCAACAGTAATAAACCAAGCAATGATCAACATTTGAGATGTGAAGAAAAATGTTTGATTTGTTAGTTTGTTTGTTTGTTTGTTTAATTGTTAGTTTGTTTGTTTGTTTGTTTGTTTGATGGTGTTTAACGCCTTTTTCAACAATATTTCAGTAATATCGTGGTGGTCAGTTTTATTGGTGGAAGAAACCGGGGGACCCAGAGAAACCACCGATCTTTCGCAAGTCACTGACAGACTTTATCTCATAATGTACACCTCGCCTTGATCGAGATCCAAACTCGCAATATTAGCTTTGATAGGCACTGATTGCATAGGCAGTAAATCCAACTACCATACGATCACGACCAAGACGGCCTCTGTATAGAATTACTTTATGTGGTGCATATCAATAGAAGTTGAATTAGTTGGTTTTGTTTTATAGTGTTTAACGCCACTTTAAACAATATTTCAGTTATATCGTGGAGGTCAGTTTTATTGGTGGAAGAAACCAGAGAAACCGGAGAAAACCTACAGACCTGTTGGAAGTCACTGACAAACTTTATCACATAATGTTGAGAGATGAACCCAATCATAATGCTCGGGATTCTACATAAACTCCAATGGAATTAAATTATGTATTATGTATCAATAGAAGTTGAATAGGGTAATTAAATTCACCTCTGTTCCTTGTTGACCCAATATCAAAACTCTATTTGATTTTCATCAAAATATTTTCAAATTTGTCATTGAAATAGAGGAAAAATCCGGAGGATATCTAATTTATTGAGTGTTTATACCATCCATGAATGGTAAGTTGAATTCACCTGAATATGCCATCCATGCATGATAAGTTGAATATATCTAAATATGTCATCCATGTATGGTAAGTTGAACTTGCCTTAATATGTCATCCATGCATGGTAAGTTGAACATATCTAAATATGTCATCCATGTATGGTAAGTTGAGAATATATAAATATGCCAATCCATGCATGGTAGTTGAACTTACCTAAATATGACTTCCATGCATGGTAACTTGGCCTTAAATAAATATGCCATCCATGTATGGTAAGTTGAACTCACATCAATATGACTTCCATGTATGGTAAGTTGAACTCACCTAAATATGTCATCCATGCATGGTAAGTTGAACTTACCTTAATATGTCATCCATGCATGGTAAGTTGAGCATATATAAATATGCCAATCCATTCATGGTAGTTGAACTTACCTAAATATGATTTTCATGCATGGTAAGTTGGCCTTAAATAAACATGACTTCCATGCATGGTAAGTTGAACTTACCTCAATATGCCATCCATGTATGGTAAGTTGAACTCACATCAATATGACTTCCATGTATGGTAAGTTTAACTCACCTAAATATGTCATCCATGCATGGTAAGTTGAACTTGCCTAAATATAGCTTCCATGCATGGTAAGTTGAACTTACCTAAATATGACTTCCATGCATGGTAAGTTGAACCTACCTAAATATGCCATCCATATATGATAAGTTGAACTCACCTAAATATGTCATCCATGTATGGTTAGTTGAACTCATCTAAATATGGCATCAATGTATGGTAAGTTGAACTCACCTAAATATGCCATCCATGTATGATAAGTTGGACTTACCTAAATATGCCCTCCATAAGTTTATGTGGTACAATGTATGTGTCAATAGAAGTTGAATTAGTTGGTTTTAGTTTATGGTGTTTAATGCCAATTTCAACAATATTTCAGTTATATCGTAGCGATCAGTTTTATTGATGGAGGAAACTGGAGTATCAGGAGAAAACCACCGACCTGCCGCAAGTCACTGACAAACTATATCACATAATGTTATATCGAGCACACCTCGCCTCAATGCGATTCGAACTCACAACATCAGTGGTGATAGACACTGATTGCATAGGTAGTTGTAAATCCAACAACCATACTATCACGACCACGACGGCCCAAAAGAAAATGTTTGGAGGGGAATCCAATCATAATACTCGGGATTCTACATAGACTTCAATGGAATTAAGTTATGTGATATCTATCAACAGAAGTTGATAAGAGTAATTAAATTCACCTCTGGGCCTTGTTGACATAATATCAGTTCTCTATTTTATTTTCATTATAATAGATTCAATTTTGTCATTGAAATAGAGGTAAAATCCTGAGGACACCTGATTGTTTTCACCTCCTTCAGTCATAAAATGCCAGGATGTCGGGGATAAGAGAACAATAAAATAATTCTTTTGTTCAGTGTTTATACTTACCTAAATATGCCATCCATGCATGGTAAGCTTAACTTACCTAGATATGCCATCCATACATGGTAAGTTGATCATAACTAATTATGTCATCCACTCATAGTAAGTTGAACTTGCCTAGATATGCCATACATGCATGGTAAGTTGAACTCACCTAAATATGTCATCCATGTATGGTAAGTTGAACTTACCTAAATATACCATCCACAAGTTTATGTGGTACAATGTATGTGTCAATAGAAGTTGAATTAGTTGCTTTGGTTTATGGTGTTTAATGCCACTTTCAACAATATTTCAGTTATATCGTAGCGGTCAGTTTTATTGATGAGGGAAACCGGAGTACCCGGAGAAAAACAACGACCTGCCGCAAGTCACTGACAAACTGTATCACATAATGTTGTATCGAGTACATCTAGCCTCAAAGGGATTCGAACTCACAACATCAGTGGTGATAGGTATATTGCAACAACCATAATATCACGACCACGACGACCCGAAAGAAAATTTTGGAGGTGAATCCAATCATAATACTCGGGATTCTACATAGACTTCAATGGAATTAAGTTATGTGATATCCATCAACAGAAGTTGATAAGAGTAATTAAATTCACCTCTGGACCTTGTTGACATAATATCAGCTCTCTATTTTATTTTCATCAAAATATATTCAAATTTGTCATTAAAATAGAGGTAAAATCCCGAGGACACCTGATTGTTTTCACCTCCTTCAGTCATAAAATGCCAGGATATGCCATCCTTGCACAGCAAGTTGAACTCACCTAAATATGCCATCCATGCATGATAAGTTGAACTTACCTAGATATGCCATCCATGCATGGTAAGTTGATCATAACTAAATATGCCATCCATGCATGGTAAGTTGATCATAACTAAATATGTCATCCATGAATGGTAAGTTGAACTCACCTAAATATGTCATCCATGTATGGCAAGTTGAACTTACCTAAATATACCATCCATAAGTTGAACTTAGCTAAATATACCATTCACACATGGTAAGTTGAACTTACCTAAATATGCCATCCATCCATTGTAAGTTGAACATATCTAAATATGCCATCTATGAATATCAAGTTGAACGTACCTAGATATACCATCCATAGGTTTAACGCACCTAAATATACCACCCATGCATGGTAAATTTAACCTATCTAAAATACCATCCATGCATGGTAAGTTGAACCTACATTTATATATGCCATCCATGAATTGAACTTACCTAAATATGCCATCCATGCATGATAAGTGGCTTTAGCGTCTATCCATCCGTACGCAGAGGTATACGATGGTAAGATAACCTGCATGTCTTTAAGAGTATCGTCAATGTCTTCCCCTATTAGTCTGTACTGACTAACGGCATCTTCAAAGGATAACTGAGACAAAACGAAGTGTCCGGTGTATTCTATAAGATTGAAAAACACTGTTTAATGATAGTTCATACTACTATGAACTAGGAATATTGAGTGAGTTATGAGTTTGTGGTGTTTAACGCCACTTTCAACAATATTTCAGATATATCGTGGCGGTCAGTTTTATAGGTGAAGGAAACCAAAGTACCCGGAGAAAACCGCCGACCTGTCATACGTCACTGGCAAACTTTATCACATAATGTTATATCGAGCACACCTCGCTTAAGCGGAACTAGAACCAACAACGTTAGTGGTGATATGCACTGATTGCATAGGAAGTTATAAATCCAATCACCATGCGATCACCACCACGACGATCCCCTGGAAAACTTAAAGGTGGCGGGATATCCGTACCGACTTGATACAAGAGCAGGACTTGATTAACCTTATAACATATACAAATCATCCCTGTCTCCATTAAGCGTTGTTTGTTTGTTTGCTTCTTTTTTGTTGTTGTTGTTGTTTTTTTTTTTTAACAAACCACCTACGTGTGCACCCTGTGAAATTAACTATCTACGTGGTATCACGAACTATCATATAAAGAAGAATTATTTAATTGATCGGTGTGAGGTGCGTATCGTATGCCTTTGTAGGCTTGGTACCATCTTATATGAATAGTGGGGCCGTCGTAATCGTGATCGTATGAAGTTGGATTTACAACTACCTGTGCAATTAGTGCCTTTCACCACTAAAGTTGCGAGTTCGAACCACGTTCATGATGAGGTGTACTCGATACAACATTATGTTATAAAGTATATCAGTGACATCCGACAGATCGGTGGTTTTCTCCGGCCACTCCGGTTTCCTCCACCAATAAAACTGACCACCACGATATAACTGAAATATTGTTGAAAGTGGCGTTAAACACCATAAACATAAAACTAATATGAATAGCAGGGCAGAGTTTCATGTCTAAAAAATGAAAGACCATGATTGGAACTAAATAGTGTTTACTCTAGAATATATCGGTAGAACATTTACGAAAGTTCAGACGAACTCCGCATATATTGGTGGAGGAAACCGGAGTAACCGGAGAAAACCACCGACCTGCCGCAAGTCACTGACAATATACCTCCCCTGAGCGGGATTCGAACCCACAAAATATATTTATAATAAAAAAAAAATTGCATTGATATATACAAATATACGGAGAGAGAGAGAGAGAGAGAGAGAGAGAGAGAGAGAAGAGAGAGAGAGAGAGAGACTTACGTTTGCTATTAACGATATAAATCGATCCAAATATAATAATATTCACAATAACGTAAGTAAACTGTTTGTGCTCCATGTTGTATTTGTTATAATGTCATATATCTACACATTCTGACCCTATAATACGGATGTAAGTAATGTTTATCTACTGTAAAACGATTTACTATTCACATGTGTCATTATTATCCTTTCCTGTCCACTGTGAATGTATAATGTAAACAATAACAACAATTTTCATATTATCTAATTTTTTTAGGAATTCGCACATTTTATTCATATAGTTTAATATTATTTTGATTTTATTACTTTTTTATAATACCATGCTGGTGGTAGCCTTAATTCAAGAAATGAAAAAAAAATCAAACTTAAGTAAAAATGATTAGAAGATTTCAAGAGATTTACATTGTATGATAAATTAAACAGTCCTTATTAAGAAAAAAATAACGATCTCGTTAATCCTAGTTACATGTACGTCACTTTATGAAATGACGAAGGTTTGAATTCTCCTTTCCGGCGTGACATCACATGATGTAATTGACCAATTATTGATTAGAATTTATGATATGAAAAAATATTTGGAGATGAAGCCAAACAATATTATCTTGATTCTACATATACTTTAATACAAAATAATTATTTGATATCTATCAGCAGAAGTTAAATATAGTAGTTAAATTCTCCTGGCCCCGGCGCCATAAAACTTGAGAATTTACTTAAGTCTGAGAATATTCTCAAATAAGGAAATACTCAAATTTGATTGGCTGAGAACACAGATTTGAGCAAAAAAAGTTTGCTCAGCAAAGAAAAAGTTTTGTGGCATCGGGGCCTGGTCTATGTTGACAATAAATCTGACCTGTATTCTGATGTTCGTTAAATTATATATGACAGGTTTATTTTGAATTGTGAAAATAAAATTCAAATTTTCCATTGAAATAGAGGTAAACTCCCTAGGACACTTGCTGGCTTCACCTCCTTCTATTAAAAATAACTAGATGTCCGGTTAAAACAATACAAGTAGTCTCTTGTTCAGGTCGGGATTGTGACATTTTGGGGCCCCAAGGCTAATGAAATTAAGGCTCCCTTAGACGGAACCACACTCTAACTTGCCCGCATCCGTCTTGAATATTTTTTACTGGTGATATATTTTAGTGACATTTATATAGCTTGAAGTAAAGTGTTTAGGACCCCCAGCTTGAGGGTCCCTAGGCTTCATCCTATACTAGCCTATAGGATAATCCGGGCCTGCTTGTTATAGAATACAGCGTATATTTATAGAGTCATATATATCTGTTGTTTTTTTTTACCTTGAAGGTAGGAGGAAGATCCTTTGCCTCGTGAAATTATGTTAATAACCTGCACATTCATGTTAATAACCTGCACATTCATGTTAATAACCTGCACATTCATGTTAATAACCTGCACATTCATGTTAATAACCTGCACATTCATGTTAATAACCTGCACATTCATGTTAATAACCTTCCCATTCAAGTATCATAATATATTTAAATACATGTTTGCTAGAAAGTTAATGGAGATCTCGTATATGTGAGTTGGTTAATCGGTTGCCTTCAAGGTACCGGTTCGATCCTAGACGTTTCAATGTTGGTAGATGATGCTCTTTGAAGATATTTATTTTATTAGGTCTTTGTGGTGTTTGACACTTCATCAGGCCATGTGTGCATCTTTGTGTCAGAACTTATTGACCCGCGGGAAAAGGGTTGAATTGGATGAGAAAACGAAAATAGGTTAATAACCGACCTGGCCATTCTGGTTGCATGAAAATGTTTAAATGCAAAAGTTCTGCTATTTTAACCTATGGGAATCTCCTTTAGTTCAGTTGATAGAGCAGTATTCTTCACTTCAGAAGGTACGGGATTTGACCCTAGAACGGTACGTTTCCCCATGACATGCATATATATTAATTGTAAGTATATGGTCGAATTTATTGCAAGCAAACGGGTTAAGGTTTCAAACTGGTTTGCTAAACTTTTCATTTATTTAAGAAAACCTGTTTAATACTGGGTTGAAACCCAAACTGGTTTTCATGTTTATCGAGTCCAAACCAAAACCAGTTCCAGAGAAATTTAGCAAACCGCACGAGAGGCGATTTTACATTGTGGTTTTGAAACATGGCGGCAGCGGAGGAAAAGAAGAACATGCTTCGACTTCATGTTGATGATTCACAAATGGAATGTGAACAACATCAGAAAGGTAAATATCTTTATACCAATGCCTGTTGTAATCAAGTTGTCGGTTTACAGAGGGCTTTTTTCCTACGTTTAGTTATGAAAGCCAACAAAAAAGTGAATTGAAATGTTCTGTGAACAAAATGTTTAAGAATATAACATAGCCATATGCATGCATCATAACTTTCATCCTCACTTTGCGTTAAACTATCTATCAAAATTAGGTCTATAAGATCATTTAGATCTGGAGCGTCAGCCATCTTTAGAAACCACCAATCCACTGAAATGTGTTAAACCATGGTTTGGTTAGAAACTGGTTTGTATTAAACTTAAAACTGGTTTGCTAAACTGTAAACCCTAGCCGAAACAAGTATGATTGCAATAAATTCGACCAAATTATGAAAGATCCATTTTCCAATCAAATTGTATATTTATTACAGGCTAGCGTATACTGATGAAGTACTCGTCATTTGTCTGAAGGAGCCGTCATTGTTGTGATCGTATGGTAGTCTGACTTACAACGACCTATCATATACAATCAGTGCCTATCACCTCTAACGTTGTGAGTTCGAACCCCGCTCAGACGAGGTGTACCCGATACAACATTATGTGATAAAGTTTGTTAGTGACTAGCGACAGGTAGGTGGTTTTCTTCGGGTACAAGGGTTTCCTCAACCAATAAAACTTACCGCCATGATATAACTGAAATATTGTTTAAAGTGTCGTTAAACACCATAACCTC
>MJUT01020061.1:320072-341271 GCA_002080005.1 Gigantidas platifrons | reverse complement strand
TGCGCCACAGTTACAGGAAGCATTTGATAAAATTTTAACTTTACATAAATCGTAATTCAAGAAGGATGCATTGCAACGAAGCTGTGTTAGAATTATATTTAGTTTTCTAGGACCATAAGAATAGTGTCTCGGAATTGGCACTGCGATTGAACTGCGGATTGCCTTTTTAAATTTAGGTAATGTGTCATGATTACGTACTGTAAGATTAAGGCTATTCCATTCCCTTACTGTAGCTGGGACAAAAGAATCTCTAGTTAAAGATAGTCTACAGAATGGAACAATAATGTCGTTGCCATTTCGAAGGGGATAAATAGTTGTACTTTGGATTGTTGGGGGAATAAGATCGAGTAAATAAGAGGGTGTGCTACCGTTTTGGATATTATATAATAATTGGAGCTTTCTCCTAGTTCTTCTTTCTGCCAATCTCTCCCAGCCAGTTTTTCTATATAGATATTCTGTGTTGGTAAAGATTGGAAGTCCGGTGATGATTCTAGCTGCCTCCAACTGTAGCCTCTCCAATTTACTCGAATTAGAGACACCACAGTTGTCCCAGACCTCACATGCATCCTCAAATATTGGTCGAATGTAAATTAAGTATAATTTCTCTAAATTTTGTCTATTTAATTTATATTTTAGTTTACGCAAAACACATATGTGTTTAGAGACACTTTTTATTAAATTTTCTACATGTTTATTCCATTTTGCTTCCTCGCTAAATGTTATCCCCAAATGTTTATGATCTGATGTAAGTGGAATTAATTTTCCATCAAAATAAAATTTAAAATTTGTTGAGTTTTCTACATTTTTAAAAAGCATGATTTCAGTTTTGTCTTTGTTAAAAGACATCAACCATCTCTTTGACCAGTCACCAAGTTCATGTAGATCATGATTTATGACATATTTTATTTTATCTTCATCTTGGCTTGCATAGCCAAGGGAGGTGTCATCAGCAAACAAACGGCTTAAGGAAAGAAGCTTATCACCAATATCATTGATGATATCAATATCAGATAATGAATTGAATCTACAAAAGGCGTACCACATTGACATTTTGGGTTATTTGTAATGTTTATGCGATATAAATCAGAATTCAATAAGCCGCACTGATGTTGTAGTCTAGCATGAAGTATGCCAAGTTTTCCGAACCCTTCACCATAATACTCCGGTGACTTAATACTATTTTCTTTAATGCTAGAGTTAAATCACGATATATTTGAGCTATTTCTAATATTTAAATCTGAATTATTTTATAATGAAACAGTAGATGGTATAAAGGATGCCATAGACATTCTGCGTCTATTATTGGTGTTGTATAATTTTCATTGTTTCGGAGATTATGCTAATACTAGATAATGTAGGATGTGGACAATTACACAAGTATTGAGGACATAATCAATAATGCATTTTGTAAAAATGTTGTCAGCTTGTGATATTTACGTCTACAAAACAAAGTTTCCCACCCTGTTTCATAGTAAAGAGAATCTCTGCTTTTCAAATAATGTTAGTCCTGAAACTATTCTTGCTGATTCTATTTGAACTTTTTCAAGTTTTGTTACTTCTTGTTCAAAACACCCATCCCAAAGCTAGCAAGCATATTCTAAAGTTGGCATTGTCAAAGTAGGATATATATTTGATAGAGTTTGCTTGGAAAGAGTAAATTTTAGATTTCTGAGAACATAAGCCTGTATGAAAGAAGAATTTACAATGCTATCAATATGACTTATCCCATTTCCATCCGATGCAAAAGTTAATCCCAAATGTTTATTTATTTTATTTTTTACAATTTCGACCAGTTCCCCATTAAATCGTAGGTCTAAATGTGGCATAGCACTAGTAGACTCCTTAATGGCATGAATGAACATCACAAGTCGTGTTATTCATAAAAATCATGGATTATCTAAGACTATCCCGACGGTATTCCTCGCATTAATTGTTGACATTATAGCTGGAGTTTTAACACCGTCTGAAATTACATAACAAAAATGTAAAAGGAAGTAATTTATCGAAACATTTAGATACAGACAAGAACAGTTATTGAATGAATATACTTTAAACGTAAAATATTGTTAATGCAAAATCTTGTATCATTAAAACTTGCTTAATTTACAAGTGATTTTGTTTTTTGCTGGAACCAAATTTAAAGTTAATTTCTAGCTCGTACATATGTAACATTAGGAAATGTAATTTTACGTAATCATGCATGCATTATAAAAATCTAATTTAATTCCCTCTACGTGTTACTGGAATAACATGCATCAGATATGCTAAAATGCAATATATTTGAAAGCCAAATAATTTAAATTCTTTAGGAGCAAGGAAGTCAAAGAGCCTAAACAGAATAGCCAAAATCGGCTAAGGTCGTCTATGCCTGAGGGAGGAATACCCTCATCAAAGTGGAAACACTTACTACTGGAAGGTGCTGCTGTACCAACATTCACAAAGAATCAGAGAATTCTACGTCATATATTCATGCACATGTATAATTTGACAGACAGACAGAGAGAGAGAGAGAGAGAGAGAGAGAAAATTATCAAATAAATTGTATGACAAGTGTCTATTAACACAAAATCATGAGTAAATTACATAAAGCACAGTATCAGTCACGTAATTACAAACATAATAATCTGTTGTATTCTGTAATAACCTTATTAAATTATTTATATTTCACAAAGTACAGCTGATGCTGCAATTTTCGCAGCTGTTAGGAGAGTTCATTTGGCAGTTGCTCAGAGCAAGATATTTTAAGATGAAAATATCATATTAAAGTTAATAATATTTAAGGATTCCCCTGAAGTGTACTTGAAAGAGTTCAACAACGTTTTTTTTTTTTTTTTACTTTGTGCATATTGCATTTATACATTGCACCAAAGCTTATTGCAATTGCTATCAATTACGTGTCAAAGTTCCTTCTCACATGAGACAAAGATTAAAGAAAGGGCTGAATTAAACTGGTTAATGACATATCTATTCTGATCTCATAACAAGATAAAACAACGTATGCAGATATTCAACTTAGAACACATTATATCAAAGAATAAAATGAAAACAAAAAATATCACACTGTCGGAACAATTCCAAAATCAAATATCAAAATCGTAGAAAGGGGTAATATCGATACCCCTAGCACACAAATACATGACCGCTAACTTGGTACAGGCACTTCAATAAAAAGTGGCGGGGTTAAACTAGTTTTATGGTCCCAAACCTCCTCTTTTAGTGCTGATAAATTCATGCACAGAGTAAGATGATACTGTAAGAGTACAGTTTAAGTGATCATTGGATAACATGATAGGATATATTAAATGTAGACCATTGTTATCAGAATAAACTTTCAAAAAAAAAAACAAAAAAAATCTGCCGATCCATTAACCAATAAACTGTTTACGTAATAATTAACCAAGAATAGGATCAAGGTCATTCGTGCATGAAATATCTTGCAAACTAAATTTCTTAAAAGATAAACTATTATTAGCAGCGACATTTAATTAATCGATCACAACAAAGCAATTAAATGTCACGCTTAACATGGGATGTTACTTGAAAGCATGCATCCTTCTTCTTGTTCAGCTATATTATCTATTATTGTCAAAGGGGTCATTTTACAAAGTAAAGCTTGAAGCAACAAAATGGGTTTCAGAATCCGCAAATAAAATAATAACAGACGATGCAATGACCAAAAGAAAAAGAACAAAAGGACAAACAACCATCTACAAAACATTACACAGTCGAGCAACATGAACCCCACGAAAACCAGGGATGAACTCAGGTGCAAAATGAGAATAATAATTATAGATAATCATATGGCATTTACATATCACATGTCATATCAACCCGAGACGCCGATATTAGCCAAAAAAGACAAAACAATTGTGAAAAACTAAATACTCGATTGCATGCATTTCAGGCCGGTTTTTTTTTAATCCATATTACAATACCCCCCATGTAATACGGCACACATTACTACCCCACTAACTAGAAGAGTTAGTAGCATTAATCGTCCGTAAGCTGAATGAGTATGTAAAAGAGCGCATGCAATATTTGCCAGATAACATGTATGTAATGTTAACTGCTTACTTTTAAGAAAAGTTTGATGATACCAAAGGGGCAATCAGAATCCGTAATTCGAAGAAGAACAGACAACACAATGGCCAAAAGAAGAAGAACAGATAACACAATGGCCAAAAGAAGAAGAACAGACAACACAATGGCCAAAAGAAGAAGAACAGACAACACAATGGCCAAAAGAAGAAGAACAGACAACACAATGGCCAAAAGGAAAAGGATAATGATCTACAAAACTTATACAGAAAACTAAAGATCGAGGAACACGAACTCCACAGAAAACATTAGAAAGCCTCGGTGATAACAGGCAATTACAACATAGTATTTAAATCCAGTGTATTTTCCACTTAGCAATGCATATCTTGTAAATCTTGTTCCCTCCTTGGTGTGAGTATAGAATTATAATAAAATCCCTGTCTTCATTGAAACGTGTTGGCCACAAGACCTTCACCAGTGCGTTATTCTATCAATATTGACACATGATGTTACATCTGAAATTTAATGCAAACTGTATCTGCAGTGTCTTTCATGTTTTCATTAAATCACAGATGTAGCATCATGTGACAGGTTTGATAGAAACAAAAACACTGCTGAAGGCCGAAACGTTTGAATATACACAAACAAAACAGACAATGGACAAAAGTATTCGCACGCTTCCATTGCAATTTTCCCTATATATTTCATATAAAACAACAATTTTTCAGAAGCTTATCCTGAAGTCAATTCACAACCGATTTCGATAATTTTAATATCAATAAAAACAGAATTTTATGTAGTTTTACCGTATAATTTCAAAATAATTGTCTATGATAAATATTTTGAGAATATACAAGCTAAACACACAACTGAATTAATTTCTTTCGAAATACAATGCTTTGATAGTACCTTTGTAGACAAATTATTTAAGTCTGTTTAAATCATGGCGATTTGAAAAACATGCTTCAAAACGTAATTTCAAAATCACTACTATAAACTACACATCTGTCTGCTGTTGTTGATAAAATAATGATTAAAATCGGACGTGAATTGATTTGAAGATAATATTTTGAAAAACTGTAGTTTTATATGAAATATATAGGGTAAATTGGAAGCATGTGAATACTTTTGTCCATTGTCTGAAATATAAAAAAACAAAAACAAAAACACATCAACAATATGCATTCAAAGCCAATAGCAAAAGTTTCTCAAACACAAGCTGCTTTATTTACATCAGTGCGTATTTACCATTATATTATATTAGATAAATGATGATTTATAATGATTAAATCGTAAGCATATTTCGCTATTATAATTCAAAATTATTAAAAAGGAGCAAGTGCAATTATCAACTGATGGGGACAAGACGGGGTTTTAAATAGGTTTCAACATTGTCTTTTTGTTTGAACAAAATAATAGGAATACAACAATTACATTACATACAAAAGTCATTGGATGTAGACATTCATTTTTTTAAATCGGAAATAAAAATATGCTTCATTGTGCTCAGAATTAGCATAATGCTAAAACATAATATATATTTGTGCTTGGTTGATTTTTTTTGTTTTTGTTTAACGCCATTTTCAGCAATATCATGGCGACCAGTTTTATTGGTGGAAGAAGCCGGAGTACCCGGAGAGAACTACCGACCATAGAAAAGCAACTGGTAAATTGATCACTTGCGACTGCGAGTCGAGTGCACCCTTTTTGTAATTCACAAAGCCGGGCGCGAACCCACGCCGTATTGGTGATAGATTTGTATGAGTTGTTAGGTAATACAACTACCTAATTCATTGACCCAAAAGAAAAAGAACAACTAGACAAACAATGATACACAAACCACTACAAAGAAAATTAAACAATTGAGGAATACAATACTGCCAAAAACCGAGGAGTGTGACCTAAGGTGTTCCGGAATATTGAACAGCTCCTACTCCACTTGTGGGACCCATCGTGTTGCACGAACATCATATGATAGGGGAAAATAAATGGATTAAAAACGAAGAAAAATTCGTTTATTCGCAAATATCTTAGCCGACATCACTACACGGATCTGAAAACAGGAAGAAATGCAAGTGAAAGAAATGAAGAATACAAACCTCCCTGAAAAACAGGGTGAAGTCAGGGTGGCCTATGAGTGTACGTAGCTCCTTCTCCACTACACAGGCAATGTACATGATAGTATTGAGCATAGTAATGTATATTTTTGAAATGAGAAAGTGTCAAAATATTATTGGAAGCATTCGTTATCTACGGCTGCACAAAAACGATGTCATTCATAATTTATCATCCGATTTGTAACAATGTTCTCCATTGCTGGTTATAGCCGGCTTCGCCGACCAACTATAATTCTCTTCCGACCGGCATTCATTTTTCAAAGCTGGTCGGAAGATTAACATCGTTTTCCCAACTTGCGTATTGATCACAATTAAAATCATGTGTTGCATTTCATGTGGCCCTTATGTTACAATCGTCAGAATGTTTTAATCGACGTGTCTTTAAACGTATATTGAATCGACAATGATTTTGTGAGTTGTTTTCATTGTCGCCGACTGAAAAAAAATGACTGACACAGGCTTTTGAATTTCATAGTTATAGATCAGTGTTATTTTATCGAACTTGAAAATAAAAAAATAAAAGCATCTGAAATTACTTTATGAGCACGTATATTAGCAATTTCCATCGATATATATTAAATTTGTTTTTATGTTTTACAAATGTTTAATCTCCATTTTATTTCAAATGTTTGTTTTTCATAACTAAAAAAAGAACAATAAAGTTTGTTTTTTCTCATTATTTTGATTCCAATTGACAGATCGTACTTGTAAAATTACTTCAACATGTTCGATCTTTAATTACCCTTATCTCGGATTGCGTCACAAAATTAATCCTGACCCCGGGGCAAATGTACAGTTAATTTATACTTAATAGCTTAAAGAAAGATGATCAAATCTTGTTACAAGATGGATGCCACTAGTGGAGCAGGAACCCTTCCGGAGCACCTGAATGAGTTGGGGTAAGTGTTGCTTAATCGTTAGCTTCCTGTATAGTGTTTTGTAAATCATTGTATCTTTTATTTGACCATTGCATTGTATGTCCTTCGATTTACTGCTTCTTTTGGTAAGCACTGAGTTACACACACTGTCGGATACTCTTCGTTTTAGAATCGAGCGCAACAGTAATTCCACTGCACTGTGATAAAATATAACCACACATATCTTCACATCGAATGCGAATCCCTAATCTTGTTATTGGTTGCTATATTTCCTGCAAATTGATCTTTATTGGCACCAATCAGACATGAAAAGTTTAATAAACCAATAAGCGATTGCAGTGAGGGAAAAGTGATCATTTTGAGCGCATAAGCAGTGTAGCAATATGCTTAAACCCGTTAAGTTTCTGCTTAGAGAGACAGTTTGCCCTTCTCAACACATGGATGTACTCACGGGTTTTGTTGGGATCCGTGTTGCTTGTCATCTTAGTTTTATATGTTGTACTGCCTTTTTGTTTGTCTTTGTCCTCTGTCTTGTGCCTTCTTAGATTGACGGCTTCTTATTACCACTTTTGTATCTTCAAACTTTTCTTCTTGCCGGTGTCTCTGGATTGTTCATTCTGGATTGCTCCTCCTGTTTTCTCGAACGTTTCCCGCCTTTTTCTATGGTACCAAACGATACCTAATAAAATAAACATTTCCACTGACTCGACCTCGGCTAAGCATTATCCAATAAATTATAACTGTCTCTGAATATGTCAAGCGGTTCTTTGCATGTCAATGTGTAGGGCTCTTGAAATCTTCCAAATAATGAAGAATATCTTCATTCAAGCTATTGATTTCCGTAAACCAATGAAGAGCTGTGGATTTTTCTTTTTTTTTTCTTTTTTTTTTTGGAAAACGGCATAGATGATTGACGCTCCCACGATAAGATACTTGTGAAAATAATACTTGTTATCAAAACAAAACATAATTAGTAGAAACCTGATGGTGGTACTCTTAATAAGCTTAGAGCGCTTTTCACGTCTTCCTGTGCCAATCATCCAGTATTTCTGACGCGTTTAACAATCCTCTCTGTATATCATCAATACTGGAATATCTCAATGAACTAAAATTACTATCTATGAAATCATTAACCAACTTTTGTGCTGGATGAGACAAATTGTGAATTAACAAAAATTCCAGTAATTTGTATTTGTCAAAAATATAGGAGAATTCGCAGAGATGGAAAATGGGATGACTGACTGGAAGTTCAACTGTACCCATTGCAATATCTTTATTGCGTTTTTGATAAGCAATTTCAGGATGTAGAAACACACTTTTTAAATCGTTTTTTTTTTTGGTAATAATTGGTAATCATGTTCCTCTATAATTTAATGTTAAGATTGATTTATTTACCTCAACTACGGAAATGGTAGATGTCCCTAATGAATATAGCCGATAAGTTTTACCCAATCTTGCAATTATTTAGGAGATGCTCTTTAAATCACGAAAACGGGTTTTCGAATTTGCAGCTCCCTCCGAACTGGAAACGCTATCAGACCGAAACCCTATTTGAAAATGCATTCGTATCTCCTTCTTAAGAGTTAGTTCTGCCTTATGATCCCATTCATGAATACTGCTATTTAGCGATGTTTGATTGATAGACGGATAAACAAACGGATGTATTCCCGACTGTGCTACAGCAACAATTATATATCCATATCCACCATACAGAATATAGGAAAAGATGGGAGAGTCAAATAATTCAAAATTATTTTGGAACAAGTATGCTAAATGGTCTAAACATAATAGTCAAAATCAGCTAATATTGCATATGCTTGAGGGAGGAGAACCGTAGTAAGATCACCTATGTTTGAGGGAGGAGAACCGTAGTAAGATCACCTATGTTTGAGGGAGGAGAACCGTAGTAAGATCACCTATGCCTGAGGGAGGAGAACCGTAGTAAGATCACCTATGCCTGAGGGAGGAGAACCGTAGGGTTTTTTTTTAATGATTACATTATTTAGGAACTGTAAATTTCAATAATAGCTAAATCTAATAAACCATGACAGGGTGGAAACACTGACTACTGGACGGATGTTGCCCTCGGGAACCAATAATCCACCAGTCGACCCAGTGATAGATATAAACACTGACTACTGGACGGATGTTTCCCTCGGGGACTAATGATCCACCAGTCGACCCAGTGATAGTAATAACAACGTGGATATGGAATTAAGTGCACACGACATGTTTCTGGCATTATTATTGTTGGAACATTACATCCACGAAAATCATAAAAATTGACGGTTCATGCTTATTTATTTGTGATAGGGATTTGTTTATGGTGTAATAATGTTAACCATTATGAAAAGAAAGTTTAAACAGTTTAAACATATTTACTGTCAGATTTCTATTAAGTTGAATATTGGATTTTCATTTCGATGCCAATTTCAGCAAATTACTCATATACAAATAGGCACCGTCGTGATAAAGTTTGTTCATCACTTGTGGCAGGTCTGTGGTTTTCTCCATTCTCCAGCTACTCCGGTTTCCTCAACCAATAAAACTGGCCGCCACGATATAGCTTGAAATATTGTTGAAAGTTGCGTTACACACCACACCCCATCATGCATTCTACTCGAAATTACTACTGGAAGAAATTTAACCTTCTATCAGCTGAGAGATAATCCGTTTTCCTCTATAATCGTAAGGTAAATGGATTGATATATGATCCATTTGCACCAATCTCTGGACGTTGGCGAGAAGAACCTGCATTAGCAACGTTCTGTTCTCTATGCGAACGCAATGAATATATGCTTCCCCCTTGACACGATATCACTATCATGTGGTTAATGTTTTACCTTGACACCACATGACCGGAAACGGTATGGTCAATGGCCGAATTATTAACCATTATTACCGTCTGTTTTTTGCTCTTCAGACAACACTTGCTGTCGTTTAGAATTTTTTTTTAATTGTTTGCCTTTGTCTGAGATCTTGTGCTGATTCCTTATGTCTCTTGAGTGGCTTCTTGTTGTCAAAAAGAAGGATTCATATGGATTATTTCTTGTCTGTGAAAAACTACCGGAAACAACAAGGTTATTGGTGCAAGTGGTGAGTCACAGTTTAAAGGTCAAAATAAAGTTCCGAATAAATAAAGAATCCGCACTAGATTTAGAACCCGGAACATTTTACAGAAAAATAAAACCAATTCCCTTTTAAGAAATCAGTTTTACATTGTGTGATAAACTCTATATATAAAATATACAATTATTAATACTATTCTGAGAATATCGGTTTTACATTTGATATGTATGTCTTATTATACATGTTGAGACGTTAATACATCATTTTAAAGTCTCCCTCTTGACATCGTCCGAATTTATATTATTTCTATTCTCTATCAATTGGCTAAATAAGAGACAAATCAGTATATATAGGATTGTTTGCTCGCAGTAACTTCATATTTTTTATGCGAATGCAAAATTTTATTAATTAACAATAGTCATACAAATAATATTTTAAATTATTACATAAATCAAACATTGTCAAAGTAATCAATGCAGGACTTCAACACCTCCTTTTCCTCAAGTCACTGTGAGCAATATCGATACAATATCGTTTTAACGTCCCATTTTATACCCCCATTTAATTAACCAACAAAGCGTATCATGTGCAACTACATGTAATACCATACAAATGATACCTATCAAACAGACCCATCATAAACTGACAAACGAACAGACCGCATTAAAAATGGAAAACCCCAATAGACACAAATAGAAATACATTGAATGGTATTGAATTTATTACAAAACAGTTAATAAAAACAAACCTCACAATTAATAACATGTTTATCTGTAGGAATCAATGTTGTACAATTAACTTGTAATTCAAATTATTGGTATCTACTTAAAAGCAACAATTCTGAATAATTAGCACAATAATTAGCACAATCCGTTAATTAAAAGAAACCATGCGTTTTTCATTTGCTTATCTTTACCTGCAAAATCAATCAGGTTAGATTAAAAAAAAAAAAATCTAAAATGCTTTTGCTATATCACAGTAGTGTTGTACACTCATGTATTATATGGTAATGCACAAGATAATTAATTTTTCAAAGAAGTAAATAAAACCGAAACAGGCGAAAAATTAAATTCAACATGGCATGAAATTGATACGAATTAAATTTCTGTTTTGCAGCACCCACCTGTTACAATGGGACATCACTAACAGGTAGTATATATACAATCGATTGATATATCACTGGAATTTATTTCAGATCGATCTACAATTATGAAATGATTTTGCAAGTATCTTGGTAAGGTATATATATTATGCTATGTTATGTTATCCTAACGTAGAACTGACACTGGTCGTGGGTGTCATATTTTCATTAGTGATACCGGACAATCTTCTACATCTCTTATAGAGCCATCATTACAACATAAGATCAAAGACGTAATTATTACCTCAGGAAATTTTATTATTTCTTACGTGGTTATATTTTCCAATTGCTTTGACAATTTACATCATTTTTGACCGTAGGCTTAGATGTGTGTTGACGACTTAAAAGAGTTGCCAATTCCTTAAGACTTAATTTTGCCATAGTGAGGAAGTACAGAAAAGGGATCTGACGGAATTCATCTCTTCATTTGCGTATTGATTAATATGCGATAAACACTGAAATAGATTTTAAATGACGACAATAGGAAAAGGAACTGGCTTAAGTTGCTTCACAATTTTAGTTGGAAATTAGAGTCGGAAAAATCTGCAGCAATTAATACTAATTTTGATGTTTTAATTTTTGAATTTGTTTGTCAGTTTTATACCAGTATGTGTTGATACTATTAAAAAATATATAAACAAACTAAGTGTATTTTCTCGTGAAAAATATGTGTTTCGTAGTGTATTGACCTGGCATGTCAATGTTGGTCAGAACAGGAACAGTCGTACGCAAAAACAGACGTCGCTCCAGTAGTAAGGGGTCGGCAAGGAGAGGATCAGCTCCGACAGTTCTACAGCCAACAGCCCCATCGCCATCGGGTCATCTTGGAATTTGTCAAAATGTGCGAACCTATCTTACACCTCAACCTTCACCGTCTAAAAGTGTTACGTTTAGCTTTGACTCGGAGAGGATGACTGCATCAGGTGCAAATTCTAGACAGGTAAGCCTATTTAACATAACTTTAAATGTGAAATCAGTAATATAAGATATACTTTGTTTTCATTTGCTATCATTGTCGGTACTGAGCTTATAGGAAGATGTTGAAATTAATTTATTGTTTATTGTTTAAGTTGATTGTAAATAGTAATATGTCTCATGAAATGCTTTGATTTAAACATTGTAAGATTTCTGACAAGATCCAAAATGTTAGCGTTTGGTTATCAGCCTGTATAATAAGATTAAGATTCATTACAGACATGGTTTATTATATATACTTGTGTTTGAGTTATACACACACACACGGTTCCATAATAACGTAACTCCTTAAAACGAAGGTCAATCTCCCACAGCAATAAATGGCTTATGCCGATTGTTACTATCATGTTTACGTCCTTTGGTTAACTTACTCCCAAAGTCTTTTAAATTATTTGTCTTTCCAATCTTTTGACTGTGATCGTACCTGATGAAGGTTTTTTTTTCAGAAACAAGTCTTGCGCACTAAATTATATATTTATGTAAATACAAGGTATCGTACTTTTTCAAAATTTTATCGATTTTAAACATTTGACTTTTCTGCACTTTTCAATGCCATTCCTCATTAAAATTTAAAAAATCATTCACAACTTAATTTACTTTTAAAATGGTAAGAAACGTTACAAGTTTATACTTTTGGGTCACGAAGTAGCTTATTGTGTCAAGCACGAAACAAAAGGTATAAATGTTAAACAGAAAATGAAGTCATCAGTATGTTAGAGTTCCTTATTGATAACGCATATTGTGTTTATATGATTTCGCGTTCTTACTTCAGTGTTGTAATTTCGGCTACGATTTCTGTATAAAGCGATATCAAGTTCGTCTTTACCACAAGATATTTGTAATATGCATCATGCCTTATTTACGTGATTTGTATTTATTTACGTGTAGACCTGACAATGTGAGTACCAAGAAGGGTGGAGAGGGTTCGGGGGTTTCAGAAGCAAAAACTTCCTACCATTTGCGAACATCTAGGTTCCTCCCCGTGTTGTTTGTTTCCTTTTTTTTAATTGTGTTTGGGGATTTTTTGGGAGGTTTTTTCTTCTTGTTTTTGTTTGTTTATTTTTTATTTTTATTTTTTTATTTTATGTGTGTGGTTTTTTTGGGGGGGGTCCGTTCACTTTACCCTTTTAGCATTGTCTTCCCTCTTTTTTGACTGCGTTCTGTGTCTTGTGTCTAGTTTTGCCTGTGTTAATTCCCCATTTCATCCTATCGGTTTTATTTATCTTTTATTCATAATGCATTAGTTATCAAAGACAAAGAAAAGTATCTAATCTGATTGTCACCTATATTGATAGTGTTATGTGAATGATTAATCGAAGATTTGCCAGCCGTTTTCCATTAATATACTCTAAAGAACTTGAGATAAAGGAAACCACATAAACATCTTCCTCTGTCCCATTTATTGACATTTATATCTAATTTGACACCAATGTTCCCATCAGATTCTATGACAAAACAGAAGACTTCAATTTTACTATTATAAAATTTTTCAGACCGAGATAGTAGTATACCAATTGCTCAAGTGGGGTCGTCGTGGCTGTGATCGTATGGTAGTTGAATTTACAACTACCTATGCAAGCAGTGCCTATCACCACTGATGTTGTGAGTTCGAATCCCGATCAGGGCGAGGTGTACATAATTATGTGATAAAGTTTGTCAGTGACTTGCGACAGGTCAGTGGTTTTCTCTGGGTCCTCCACCAATAAAACTGACAGCCACGATATAACTGACATATTGTTGAAAGTGGCGTTAAACACCATCAAGCAAGCAAACCAACCCATTGCTTAAGGGTGTGGGGGTTTATATTTCACAACTCATACGTAACGTTAGAGTTTGTATTAAGACTTTTTACAACGTCACCGTATTCTGAGTACTAAGATATAAAGTCAAGGATGTCTAAGGATCGTCCCATCTTATCTTTCAAAAAGTTTTTCGTAAGATATCAGGACCTTGTTGAAAACTATTCTGTCACGTTCGCTTAGTTGACGAAATATCGTAATGACAACCCGATTTTTGGTTCACAGTTTGTTTAAAGCGTGAACATATTAATATTATTTTCATTTATTCAATGCAGTATAGCTACGAACATTGCACTGAATGTTGTACAAACGTTTGAAGATACCAAATGGATAGGTGTGTTATCTTGGTAACCGTTATTTATCTCTTGTTTGTTATTTTTCTTTTTTTGCCATTGTATTGACTGTCCGTCTTCGATTTACGGGGGGCCCTGTAGGCTCAATGCGGATCTAATAACTCATACAAGCCTATCACCAATACGATACGGTGCACTCGACTCGCAGCCGCATGTGATTAAGTTTACCAGTTGCTTGCCCATGGTCGGTGGTTCTCTCCGGTTACTCCGACTTCCTCCACTATTAAAACTGGTCGCCATGATATAGCTGAAATATTATTGAAAGTGGCGTTAAATTCAAAAATTAAATCAAATCAAATCGATTTACGGCTTCTATTTACTCTTTTGATATATTCAAGTTTGTCGTCATGCTCCGCCTTGTAGACAGATAGGCAAATGTCAATCAATTAGTGAAACATTATCAGTGTTTTCTAGTAGATATTGGACCTGTTCCAGCAGTGTGACATTTTTTTTCTTCATTTTTGTCATTGAATGAAAATTGAAAATTATATTCTTCAAAAACTCAAGATTTAGTTTTATGTGTTATGTTTTGTATCGTTTTTTGTTCTTTTATACTTTTTCCCGTTGGTCCTTTGTGTTGTCTGTTCTTCTTCGATATACGGATTCTGATTGCCACTTTGATATCTTCAGACACATTGTAGGAAGCGATCATGATACTTCTCACGACAACAATACCAACACAAAGCAACATTCCTTATGATATTGACCATAGCATTAAAGTGTCCTTCTCTTTCACTTTAATTCAAAATCAGTTCACCAATGTCACGTTTTCATTACACACACATATTTTGATTGACATTTATCTAGTTACTTGTCATATTAAACTGAATATGATTACTACTGTATAGGTGTCTATTGATATTAATGTACTATACCATCTTGTTGATGTGGAAGCTGATTCGGAGTAAGAGGATCGTATTGAACGAAATTAATTAAAAATCAAGGTCGAACAACTTAAAAGTGGGATCACCCAATCAATAGGTATGTCCTTTATGTCATTTATAAGGATTCAAAATCATAATGTCAAAGGGGATGATTTATTGATGTACGCCATGAGTTAAGTACGTATACTGTGTAAATACGCCACGACCATGGGTGGTGATTAATTGATGTAAGCCATGAGTTAAGTACGTATACTGTGCAAATCCGCCACGACCATGGGTGGTGATTAATTGATATAATCCGTGAGCTAAGTACGTATACTGTGCAAATCCGCCACGACCATGGGTGGTGATTAATTGATATAATCCATGAGCTAAGTAGGTCTACTGTGCAAACTCACCACGACCCTGGGTTATGATTAGTGTTGATGTAAACCATGAGCTAAGTCGATATATTGTGGGAAACCTGCAATGACCATTGGTATGTGTCTGGATTTGAAAAAAAGGTCGGTCACGTCGAGTTTTATCTAAATAAAACGATAAACAAAATGTACTACCTCTAGAACAGTTCCAAAACCCAATCGGATAAACAGAAGCAATATCAATACCAAGAGCTCTGATCGATACCCTAGCACACATATACAATGAACTCCAATAGCCTAATATATACATGCATCTAACATTAAACCCAACTGTGTAAGACTTATATTTTTTAGTTGAAATTTTCGATAATCGAAGTACTACCTTGTCTCCACGGTTAGACATAAGACATGTGTTTAAGCGTGTGCAGATGGTTCACATCTATACATTTAATTTGACAGCAATCTAATCTGGCAGTTTTGATATATTGTATGTAGCAACCATACTATAGCTCGGAAATGAAGCCGTTTTCCTGTATTTGTAAGGGGTATCATTTTATACCAGCTGATAATACTACATGCATATCTTCAATTCTTTGCTGATAGAATAGTTTTTTAATGGATTCAGAAAATATGTTTCGTTGAAAATCTGTGCAAATTAAGAAATTGCTGATGGGTTTTTTTTGGGTTTTTTTGTTTTGTTTTGTTTTTGTTTTTGTTTTTGTTTTTTTTCATTTATTTTGATTGGGAGTGGTGTATACAATTATAATTGAATAACATATCTACATTGTCATTACTATCACGTGAACGATGCCTCTGGTGGTGGACTATTACTCCCGGAAAATTGTATCACCCGCCCAATAGTCAGCGTTTCGACATTGGCACGATTTAGAAAAAAACATTGTTATTAAATCTTAATGTGTCTTAATAATGTAATTATTATTGAAATAAGGTTATTTTTCTCATTCGTAGGTAATCATAGCCGATGTTTGATATCATGCTTAGTCTGCAATATCTTTCCAATCTGATGAAGGTTATTCCAGAAACGTACCAAATTAGATATTTGCATTACATACATGTACTTCATAAAGATAGAACTGAATTAATGAAGATTTACTGCAAAACGTTAAATATTCACCAAACAGTACAACTCCTTT
Source organism: Gigantidas platifrons (assembly GCA_002080005.1). NCBI lineage: Eukaryota > Metazoa > Mollusca > Bivalvia > Mytilida > Modiolidae > Gigantidas > Gigantidas platifrons. The sequence continues at coordinate 324,504 of MJUT01020061.1, read as the reverse complement.
GCTAATGAACTAAAATCCGATAAATTTCGGATAATATTTCTTTGTAAATGTTCTGCTAATGGGATCGTTAATTATTTATTATTTCAGACGAATTTGAAATTACTGGAAACTGTGAATTTAAGCTTATTAGCTTTTCTGTAGTTTATTTTCGATGTAGGTGTTATAATTATAGTAATACTAGAATTAACTTCCATTTATTGTCTTCAATGGTACATCATGTACATATAAAATTATCAGAACAAAGTTGTATTTATAGTCCTAAGCTTCTTAAATTGTGAAAATAATACCCCTCCGCGTGAAAATTTACCAAATAGGATTGTTAATGTAGAGATTTTAGGAGTTCGTTCTGCTACTTTCAACTGATAATAGTAACACTTTTAACATGTTAATGACCGATCTATATAATGTATCAAATTCTGTAGAAAAATGGGGACAGAAAGAGAAAACTACTTTTCAGATTGTAGAGGGTTATTCATTCATACCTGTAAATCGTTATACATGTATATCATCTATATTTAACACGTTTGTAGACATTGAGGTAATGAAAATGAACGAAATTAATTATTTTAACTTAGCGAAATACATATTTGACGAATCGATAAAATAAATAAATGAAAAAGAAATTTTAAAAATCTGGATAAATGAATACTCATAAAAAAATTTAAATATAAAAAAGCAAGATATAGAACTATGAAATAATTGGAGGTTAGACAAAGTATCTCTGTTGATGAATTATTAATCTTTGAGTATATCATCCGCCCAATAGTCAGTGTTTCGGCATGCAATGATATGGTTCTTTTTTGTCAATTGAAATTTATTGTGCATAAATAATGTAATTATTATTAAAACAAATATACTCCTTCCTCAGGTATGGGTGAACATTAGCCGATTTTGGCTATGCTTGTTTAGGCTTCTTAGTCTTCTTCCCCCCAAGGATTTTTAAATTATTTGGCTTTCCAATATTTCCACCTGAGGCGCAAATGATAAAGTTTATTCCAGAAACGTGTCGTGCGCTCAAAAATTGATCTCTACGTTTTTATTCTCCTACCCAAGACATCCATCATGACTCCTTTTAGAATCGTCGAAATAGTATCCATCTGCCTTAAACATTAAAGTCATATCGTTGATTATGGTATAGTACTGTCAAACAAAAATACAAAAATGCAGTAATTTAGCCTTTTATTTATTTAACCATTGACATTATGCATACAAATGATACAAGGAGGATTTGATATAGAAAATGACTATTTAAGAAGTTACGATTTCATCATTACATTGGCATGTTAATGATAGTTTTTTATTTTTTTATTTTATTTTTTTTGTACTACCATCATACATTAAAGTGTCTACTTCTGAGAACATAAACAACATTCTAGTGAGGTTAAGAAGTAAGCATGATCAAGTTTTAGTATTTTTAAAATTTGCCCAAAAAAATCTTCTTATTTAAAACAAACTTAACATTTATATTTAGTAAAGAATGAGAAGAAGTGGTATCATTTTGCAAATATCAAAATGAAAGTAACATGTTAACGTGTCGGAATTTGTACATGATGGGACCATCACAAGAATGTCCGTCAATGTTCCAAAATGTTATCGTTTAAAACTGCATACGCTCAAGGAGTAGTACCCCTAGTTTTAATAAATTACATTATGTGGGAACTATTATGAAAACGTAAATATCTATTCCAGTGCGTATGCCAAGTTTCTGGACACTCAAAGTCAAAAGATTGGAAACTCAAATAATTAAAGGATGTTAGGAGATATTTTGTCATTCCTCCATTCCTCCTCCTCATCTCCACACTTACTTCCGGGTATATTAGAGTATGCTGATACTTATTTCATCAAAGATTCATTTATTCCTACATGTGTTTACATATCATTCCGTCTATAGTAATGGAATGCATGCAAAATACCAAAACAGTTATAAAATCCAGACATCAACGTTTGATAATTCTTGAATACCGGTCATAAAATAGGATGTGGGAGTGTGTACATTACAAGTCTCTCGGTGCATGCTAATAACGTCGGCAATATAATAGGCTTTGACAAGATACATTTACGCAATTTACGACTCAAAATATATTTCTTGTATTAGAAAGTAATGAGAAGAAACCGGATGCCTAGACACAAATTTATTTTAATAAAAGTCGTCAAGTATATTGAAGATGAGAGGTTGTCTCCTATCAAGGATTTATACGACAGTGTTTGGTCGAAATTTTCCACCCTACCAGGATGATTGGTAGAAACTTTATTTAGCGATAAGATATATGCAGTAAACAAGTCAATAATGAGGAAATACTTATTTAATTATGGCCAGATTTCGTGTCAATGAATAACAAAAATAGTGTTTTTTCGTGCTTATGTATAAATAAAACTTTATACAAAGCTCCATACTTAGTAGATACAAATATCTTTATAATAAGTAACTGAAGCGAACATCACACAAACAATAATTAAACATACTAAATTGTAACGAGTTTAATACAATAAAATACTGAATTGTAACGAGTTTAATACAATAAAATAAGACCGTAAATATCACATGTAATGTGCACGACACGTTTCTGGAATAACCTTCATCGGGCACGCTTAAAATTATGATTTGATTAATTGATTTTTGGTGTTTAATGCCACTTTCAGCAATATTTCAGCTATATCATGGCGACCAGTTTTAGTGGTTGAAGAAACCGGAGTACCCGGAGAGAACCACCGACCATGGGTAAGCAACTGGTAAGCTTTATCGCATGCGACTGCGAGTCGAGTACACCCTTTTTTGTAATTTACAAAGCTGGGCTCGAACCCACGCCGTATTGGTGATAGGCTTGTATGAGTTGTTAGATAATCCAACTACCTAACTCATTGAGCCACCCGGACCCTACAACTACCTAACCCATTGAGCCACCCGGACCCTACAACTACCTAACCCATTGAGCCACCCGGACCCTACAACTACCTAATCAATTGAGCCACCCGGACCCTACAACTACCTAACCCATTGAGCCACCCGGACCCTAGAACTACCTAACCCATTGAGCCACCCAGACCCTACAACTACCTAACCCATTGAGCCACCCGGACCCTACAACTACCTAACCCATTGAGCCACCCGGACCCTACAACTACCTAACCCATTGAGCCACCCGGACCCCCGCTTAAAATTAAAAGATTGGAAAACCAAATAATAGTCAGTCGCAAGTATCCAACTTAAGCCTATTACTCATACGATAAGTAAACTTGAGTCATCACTATACTCAGTAAATCACTGGAACGTCAACTTCAACATCGTGTGCAACCAATGGTGTCTTTAGTTGTATGTGTAATGTTTTATAGATCGTTCCTTGTTCTTTTGACCTTTTTCGTTTGGCCATGGTGTTGTCTGTCCTTATATACGGATTCTCATTATACCTTTGATATCTTCAAACTCTTCTTATGACATTATACATTCTTTATTTATATTTGTGATATGTTTACATGTTTTTTTCTAAAGACAATAGTGTATATGTCCTTGGTGGTGTAATTGCTATTGGCGATAGCCTTGAGTGAGCGTGGTAGATCGTGTAAGAGTAAAGACGGGCTGACATTATCTTGATTCCAAGCCGACCTGTCTTTGTTCTTGTTAATTAATGTTGCGTGCTTATCGGAAAGGTAGCACCTGATTCTGAATGTATCTGTTCTTGCATACTTTTTAATGGTGCGTGCTTAGAGGAGAAACAGCAAATGCCAGTTTTATTTGATCCGATCGGAGATTGAAGGCACAATTTATTCCACTAAATGCAAGCACGCTTACAATCAGTATTGTAAAACCAATATTTGTTTTCGTCAATTCAGTTAAAAAAGGGATGGTAATACAAGTTATCATCCTTCCCTCCGGCTATATCTACCTGCTGGCTCCATAAATAAAACTCGTATCAAAGTCCGCGTGAGCTGAGCAGGACTTATCAAAAGTCAGCAGGAGTTATCACCAAATTCTCCTAACATTTAAACGATAATTCCTGTGAAGATGGCAAAAATAAATAAAATTTATCTACACCATTAGCTAGTTAACACAATTTTTTAAAACATATATCAAATTAAGAACTGTCGCGTTAGAAATATCAACAAACATCGTCCTACAAAAATGTACTTTACACAATTCTTGATAACCTCTCCTCAGACGTCATAATTTTTTACGTCATAAAGGAGGTTGTGACCGTCATGTTTTCTTAACCGGAACGGCATTGGTAAGCAAAACCTTTAACGAAAATGGGTGACTTTGATGTTAATAATAAAAAAAAATGAATATCCCCATTAAAGGGAAATTCCAACAATCTTAACCTTTATATAAACCTGTAAAAATGAATGGTATATTTTGCAAACTACTTATGAACTACGGTTTTGGGGAAGCGTATTTTGAATATTTTGAATCATGTAATTTTTCCCGCGAAAAATACAA
>MJUT01020061.1:290909-319263 GCA_002080005.1 Gigantidas platifrons | reverse complement strand
CGCTTCGCTCACTCGCCAACAAACTTCATATTCTGGCTCGGCAGGCTGATATTTTCGGTATCAATCAATTCACATCCAGATAACATATACATATCGAAAATATTGGTCAAATTAATGTTGCAACCTTACTAAGGTGATTGTATATAAACATACTATCATACGTTATACTGACTAATAATTTGATATGGCGATGTCCTTGGTGGTGTTAGACGTGATAGCCTTGAGTGAGCGTGGTAGAATGTGCAAGAGCAAAGCCTGGCTGACATTATTTTGATTATATGCCGACCTTTATTTGCTTTTGTTAATTAATGTTGCGTGCTTAGCAGAAAGGCAACACCTGATTCCGTAATGGAATGTACTTAGCGGAGAGTCAGCAAATGCCAAATGTGTTATCTTTCGTTTAACCCGATCGTGGTCGACTTCACGATTTACTGCACGTTAATAGGTATATCATATCTGTATTTTAAACAGCGAACAGAGGACGGTAATAAAAAATATATCGAACAAATTGGTCAAATAAAATTACAACTTTGATAAGGTGATGATTTGTTTATAAACATACTACGATGCGTTACAGCGAGTTTCATGAGTAATAATTTGATATGGCATGTCAATCTAGCTGTGGTATCTAGAGACGTTAAAGGTTTCCAAGTCACGAACATCGCCCATTCGGAAGTAATAGCATTTGTCAAGTAAGAATTATTTAATTTTTGTTTCACGATGTTTCGTGTTTCAAAATAATTTGCACTATGCCAAATCGAATACGAAGATTAATGTTTTTTATCATCGGTGGAGAAATACTTTGTCATTACTTTGACCTTGAACCATTTGGCTGTTTTTGATATAGCAATGTTCAATATTTTTTTTAGATTTGAGAGGGATTACGGTATTTAACGCCACTTTCAACAATAGTTCAGCTATATCGTGCCGGTCAGTGTTATTGGTGGAGGAAACCGGAGTACCTGGAAAAAACCATTGACCTGACAAACTTTACCACATAATGTTGTAACGAGTACACCGGGGTTCGAAGTCACAACGTTAGTGGTGATACGCACCGAGTGTTACACTATCATACCGTCACGATCACGACGGCCCCTTTTAGACAATAAGTAATCTTGAATTCAATTAATAACCAAAATCAGGTAAGGCTTCCTATACCTGAGGGAGATTGGTCATAGGTTTAAATCTTGATTTGAATCGAAGAGATTAAAAACGAAGAAAACTGCATAAGCACACACTACACGTTTCTGGAATAACGCTCATAGTCAAAACAAGGGAAAACCAAACGATTTAAGAAGAGTTTGAAGACACGAAAGTGAAAATCAGAATCCGTAAATCGAAGAAGAACAGACAACACAATGGCCAAAAGAAAAGGTACAAAAGGACAAACAATGATCTACAAAACATACATATAAAACTAAAGATCGAGTAACATGAACTCCACTAAAAATCCGGGGTGAACTCAGATGCTCCGGAAGGGTAGTAGTTCCTGCTCCACTAGTGTTACCCGTCGTGCTACTCTAATTACAAACCAGATGATAAGTCGTGAATGAGGAAAGGACCCGGGAAGTGTTTACGACAAGTGGACCATATCCGTGGTTATTTGTAACATATATATTCTTTTGGAGCAAACAAACCAATGGACCTAAACATAATAGCTAATATCGGCTAAGATTATCTATGTCTAAGGGAGGTTGACCTAAGTTTTGATCAATTACATTACTCAGGAACGGTAAATTTCAAACATAAATATATCTAATGTACCATGTCAGTGCCGAAGCACTTACTACTGGGCTAATGTTGCAAAAATATATTCATTTTACTTCTTTTTAATGACCTGACACAATTAATATCCCCGGTAAGAAATGTCGTTTCCGCTTCTAAGGCTGTTGCAGACATGCCTAATGCAGTATTGTTTTAAACAGGTCAATTTTATTTACTTACATTTCATTTTAATTGAAACAGTTTCTTTCCATAGACGATAAATATTAAGAGTGTCGTATTACAATCAGTTCAAAATATATTTATTGATATCTTAACACTTGAGTTCCAAGATTTAAATGGAACATGTGAGCGCTTTTTAAGCCATATCATGACGAAAATAAGTCACATTCGATGAGATGATAATGAAGTCCGCTTTGTACTAGACAAACACGCTTAGTTTGATGTTTATATTGGTAGCTGATAATAATAAGTTCGCTGGTATACATTTCGTTCCACTCGGTAACATTATCATGAAGTCGAGACAACACAGCCTTTCTCTTGTTCCTTAATGTGATATGCGAACAGGAGGCGTGATAAATAACAATTTTATAGTCATTGGTTTGACCCAATCGGGGCTCGAACCCACGATCTCCCACATTCGAGAAAGGACGCCCACTAATATACCACCGTTGTGAGGACATAGATATTAATATTCCCATTAATGGCATCTTTATACTTTATCAATAATAGTCAAATGTTGTCGTATCGAATCCCCGAACGTCACTTTATTGGATAACTGGAAGTAATAATTTTGGGACCGTTATCTATATTAACTCGAGGAAAATCAAAACTAAAATCTTTGTTTGGCGTAAACATGCATATCTTCTTTTTAATCCAATTAATTAATTGAAGCTATGCAGAATCTTACATATTTTCGGCTTAAAGACCTTTTTTAAGATTAAACGAGAGAGAGAGAGAGAGAGAGAGAGAGAGAGAGAGAGAGAGTTTTTGGAAGTGTTCAGCTTCATTTATTGCGGATAACTCGAACGTTTGTCTGCAGCGAAGAAAAAATATTCTACTATTTTGATTTTGATACGAGGATCCAATGTACATTTCGTATGTATGCAAATACTAGAGTTTAATGTCATTGCAGTAATCAATAATTATACATTTTTTAGCACAAACTACTTCTATTTATAGTACAAATTTGAGAGATTACAAATGTTGAAAACGACATCCCTTATCTATGAAAATGAATTTGAAAGACAAACATCATCGTACATTTCGTACCGTCATTTGATCTGACTGGAACCAGATTGATACAGTTCATAGGCGCTCTATTAAATGATACATGGCTGCTGTCTCCTCTATCATATGCTAATTTATGAACCCTGTAAAGAGTTTTAACATGTGTTCAATTCCCATGTGCAACCTCTGACATACTCCTCATCTTGTTGAAGGCGGTCTGTATTTGGTAGAAATAAAGGACGAAATACAATAGATAAATTTCAAAATGTCAAAAGGCGTTCATTAACTATCTTTACTTCTCCAGAACACTTAGACCAAATGAGGGGGAAAATAGTACAATGTAGATGGGTTGAAGATTATATTTCTTGGCACCGAGCCATATTTTAAAAGGAGACTATTAGACAAGTAACGATTTCGATAAAGAGTAAAGGTACAGGCATCTTAGAGTGATTTATGGAAACATATGTTTTTAACATAATTCGGGTATGCTGATTCTGAAAAACAATGTTTCCAGCTCAGGAAATGACGTCATCATACTGCAATTTGCATATTTTCAAGATGGCCGCCAAAAACTAATAAAAACTAGGATTTTGTTTATTTCAAGCCAAAAAATCAACTTATCAGTAACCATGACATACTAAATATTGAAAACAAACCATAAATATTATAATAAGCACTTAAAACCAAATAAAATAACCTGTTGTATGTGGTCACCTGAATATAGCAGTCATTTATTCATTAAATATATGCCTTCATTCGTATTTATTTCGGACATATATTGTGCCTCTCAGATAAATTTTATAAGTATATAATTTGGATTAAATTTCCCTAATTGAAATTATAACGCCTTTCAAATACTGATGGTATACCTGTCCGTAGTGAACATCGTCAAACTATCCGTTTTTATTAAAAATTACTATGAAATACAAACATCATTTTTTCTAAGTTAATACGTGATTACACTGTCTAAATTATATTTATACAAAGCACATCACTAGCATTGTCACAACTACACATTCTGGTGCATGATAGTCCAGATTTCATGCATTTACACCTCAGTGAACGGCACCCTGCTTTACATGAACATTTGATCATCTCAATGCATGCTACAGGTATGGGACTTTTGGTCATCAACACTGGTACCAAAGTATTTCTTTCCAATTTCCAACCAGACTGTTGTGGTTCGGGTAAAACGGGATCTGTTACGTTTGCCTGTTTCCATACAAGTGATTGATAGTGGGCTCTTCCGATATGTAAACGGATAGCGTCTGATGTTGGTGGTAGCATTTCTGGTATATTACATCTATGGTACATAACAAATCTTGCTTCATTGGTTTTGTTAGAATCTTGTCCATAAATTCTACAGATGAATTTTTCTGCCTTGTCTGATTGTTCTGATGTAAGTTGTCCCTCTCCTACGTCTTCAATAAGCTTGAAATCAGTGACGAATATTTTCAAAGCTGCCGTTTTAGCAAAGACATCTGCCAAGTCTCCAAAGGTTTTTTGCCTTGTCAGGTTTACCTATTGCCACAACAAGTGCCTGTCCATCTATTATGATACTTGCTGATTCTTTGCTTGTGATATCTATCGTTTCTGGGCAAGTGGTATTTTTTGTCAAGGCATCTGCTAAATTCGATTTATTTCCTGAACGAATGGATCCATTAGTTTCGGCTATTGCCACCGGTACAGGCATCAATTCGTGTTGTAATATTTCCTCCAAGTTCACTTCTCGTCCTGCTTCATAAGCGGTTATTATTCGTTTTAGAACATTACGATCCACCTTAATAATGCCTGTCTTTTCAGAAAGTTTTGTTGTCTGTTCCAGACTATACAAAGATGCAAATATATATGCCTTATTCTTTTTAATCGTGTCTCTTAAAGCAACTGTTTTATCAATCAGTCGGTCCTTTACATATTTCTCAAGCTGTTCCTGTCCATATGTTTTGGCATTTAACAACGAATTCGCAATGACGTCAGTAGCAAGGTCTTTTGTTGCTGGATTTTGCAGAACGTCATTTTCTTGTCCTGAAAAGACTTGCAATCTTTCTAGTTCCTCTAATACCTTCTTCTCAGTATCCATATCTTTAGTTCTCCGGCTTTTCGTTCTCTCCTTGTGAAAAAGTGTATCATCAAGATTAACATGAAACATTTCTCTGGTCTTAGTTGTTATTTCAGACCTAAGGTTGTAAGATAATGTCCATCTGGTAAGAGCCGGTATTGATTTTGTAATTCCTATTATTCCACCTCCTACTTTTCCTGTGACATTAAGCCATTCTTAGCTCTGGTGAGGATCTACTTGATTAAACGTCGAATTGCTTCTTTTTACAACGAAATTACCATTTTCGAATTCTTCAAGTATTTCATCTGGCAACTGATTCATTTCTGAAAGATAGATCGTCCCCCATCTTGAATAGATGATGTGGTCGTATCTCATGAAGTATGGAAGCATGCATTTAAAGGAGTACAAGTACAAACTCCATATGCCTTCTCGAAGTGATCTTGTAAACATAAGAAGGACTGAAACCGTGTCAACGTACTGCCACCAGAATTTGAAATTCGGTTCTCTGTGTTCGGCAATGAATTCTTCCAGTAATCTTCGGAACCTATGTCCTTGGAGTGCATCAATGAGACCATCTGTATCTTCATCTTCCATTAATACCTTTATCTCATCATACAACTCATTGTCATTTGCATCAATATGGGATATTATCTGCGGCGCAAGGATAAACCACATGGCTTGGACTGTGATTTTATGTGACCTCATTCCTCTGTTGTAATGCTTTCCACTAAATACCTCTGAAGTGGCATTAGGTCCAAGTAAACCTGATTCAATCCAGATGTGTTCCAAACCTGAACCTTCCATATGAGTACCAATTGCTTTCAAGAAGTTCATAGCTATGTGCAGTCCACCCATCCTGATTATCAACTTTTCCTGGTATTCTTCCTTGCTCCATTTTAAATCCATGAGTTTGAAGTATAACGCCTGATCGACTGTTATAACTGTATAAAATTGACCTAATTCTCTCGAGATATGTAGGCATCTATTGACAACAGTATTCAGTGTATCAAGATCATGAGCTGGGTTTTGAATAATAGGTAAATAATCAACTGTTGTCACTTCTGATTGATTCTTACTAAAATCTTGATTGAAAGCTGTCCAAGTTTTTGGTTTATCTGTATCTTGTCTCATTAGATGAAAAGCAATGTCTGTTGCCTGAGCACTTCTTGCATAGTCATTATCATTATCCGGAGTTTTAAACATGTCAAGTGAAACAGGGTTCCTAAAAACCGGTTTTGACTTCCCTTCAATAATGTTTGCAGGTTTTATTTGATTGATTTCTACTGGAACTGTCAGAGACGTGTCGCTTTTCTTGCCGTGTATTGATTCAAAGCTTGACTTGTCTTCCGGCCCCCGTTGCCATGCCGCTACTTGGGTAGCATGAAATGTGTTTATCCCATTGAGAGTATTGTCGTTTATATCGATATTATCTGCAGTGAAATGCGTAAATCTCTTAGGAGTTAAATTATGTGGAAGAAAATTACCAGTCTTTTCCTCTATAGATGACAAAGAATATTCAGCAAGAGCTGTGTCGATTTTTAAAATATCCTGGTACGGTAAGCAATGTCCAGCCTTGTTAAATAATGTCACAAAGTGTTTCGACTGTGTAATTTGATGTAAAGAACTGCCTAACCCAATGTGCTTTGGTGTCCACTTCTGTCCGCCACTAACACCATATACGATATCCTGTGCTACACTTAATATAAGGGTTTGTTTTGGATTATCCATGTCTTCATTATCATGTACTCTTGTCCTCCGTAAATAATGTTCAAGAACATATACAATGTATCTGGAATACAAACGATTGCATCATTTTCAGAGACATTCAAGCCTGTATGTCCTTTAGTGCTTTGTATATCCGACCTTAATCGCAATGCCACATGCACTAAGTGAATAAAAAGGTCGTCTTCTGGTGTATATGTTTGGATAGCTTCTTTAAAAGTGTCTTCAGAGCTGTCTTCTATTTCATAATGTTGGTTACTGACTACAACGTTACAATATGTGTGTGGAATCATCAAAGTCTCTCTTTCCTGTGGACTCCTGTGATGGGGTGCAACAAAGGAATACACATCAGCCAGTTCCTTCTGTATCTTTTCTGTAAACGATTTCCTCCTAGACAGAAATGAGGGGGGAACAACAATGTTGTGATCTTTAGCTAAATCACAGTATCTCTCAAATACCTCTGATACCCTTAGTATTTTCTCGTTTTTTGCATAATGTCTAACTTCACTACACAAAAATACCATTGCTATGTCATCTTGTTTGCATTTGGTGGATATTCTTGATGTATTACGCTTAAACAACTGTAAACAGTCTTTGTGGTATTTCCCTTCAGCAGCAATTAGATCACTGATTCCAGCTAATCTTATTCTCATCGTGTTATCATATATGGTGTTCTCAATGATTTCGTCACTAACGTTAAATGTTGATACAGAAAAAAGTGTCTTGTTGGTTTTCTCTGTCTGACAAAACACGCAAATCGACCAATTGACTACTTGCATACCTCGTTTTGGTTTCGTTCCTAACGTTTCTTCATGACTTGATGTACTTGGACCTGAAGAGGAAACTGTTGGAATTTTCTGTTGTAATCGTCTAATATGTTCTGAGTTTGTGAAAGCTGAATAACATTTTCTGTGTGCAAAAACTACACTTTGTTCATCTTCTAAATCAATTTGGTCTATTCTCTCTATAGCTTCCATGTTTTCTATGTCTCTTGCTTTCTTGCGGAGATCAGACTTTTCCTTCAATGTTATTAAAGATGTTGATCGTTTTTTCTCTAAAACTCCTTTGCCTAATCCTTGACAAATAATACAAAAGTCTTCATAGGTCTTTAATTTTCGTTTATTTGAATCTTTAGAGGACATTCTTTGTAATAGTGGATTACATTCATGTACTAGTATTATTTCGTTTATTGGAATCTGTTTGTTTGCTTAGTATTATATAATAAGATCGACAAATACTTTTATGCAAATTACATACAAAATATATTTGTCAGATATGCCCGCATTTTTTAAATGTATAGAGTTGAGGATTACTGTACCAATATATTTTAAGCGTACAATAATATTCATTTTTACACATGAAAGGAATGTTATATGTTCCTTAATGTAATGTTTCTTTCATATATTCCAGCAAATACATTTTACATGCATGTGAATTGTTAAATTGAAAAGCACCTGTCGTTAGCGGAAACTAATATAATTACAACAGAATATAATAATAAGATCTCAAAAGGGTCAAACTGTTTCAAAAGGGTCAAACTGCATATATCTGATAAGAATTCATGGGATATGGTACTATTATGCGCTTGAGCAACAGAAATAACAGAAATAACATCTTTATGTGTCTATCTGTCCGCTTGAGACAGATATCGCAAAACTGTCTGCTTAATGCAGGAAAGAAATGTTTTACAGCAAATGGTAATAAAAATTAATTAGTATCCAACCGGGGTGTTATATTTACAAACTTTCGATTAAATATTACTACTACGAACAGAAAAATACCCAATTTATACATATGTATGATGACGTTTTTGGCGGCCATCTTTATATGCAAATTAACCCCCCAAAAAATCATTTCTCGATCTGGAAACATAGATTTTCGGATTCAGCATACTCAAATTATGTTAAAAAACTATGTTTCCATAAATCACTCTAAAATGCCTGTTAACTCGTTATTAAGCGACTTTTTCAGATTTATAACCCGACTATATTGTTTGTCAAATCAGAATCAACGATCGATAATTGAACATCATCTGTGCGTTTGACCTTGGGGTAGTTTACCTTCAGGTTACAAGTATCTTTAATTATTTTCTTACATCTTATTTACTCGTTAATGTATAAATATTCGAATCAAACTTGAATTAAAAGTTCAGCAAACTCGTTCAGTAAAGATATCTTTATTAAAGTTTAGTTAATTACTATTAAGATGTTTACGATAACAAAACTGATCGAAAAAGATTATAGGTAATAGCTCTTTACTGATAATCTATGTGATAAATGTACCTGATTTCATCAACCTTTAAGTCTAATCGATCATAGTCGATGACGTTTTCAAATCAGTTCCAGACAAAACACATCTCCAGGCTTACGGCACTACTTATAGGTACCGTATGACGTTTAAAACTGATTAAACGTGTTTGTTAAAGATAATTAAATTTTGTTCAATATGGTCGATGGTTGCTTTTACAGTGTTCAGCTAGATTTTTCAACACATTTAATCTCTCTAGACTTGGCATGTTAATTGTAAGCTGGTGATATAAACAAGCAAAAAAAAAAGCATGTCATCGTAAGGCGACTTGATATAAAGAAGGCATGACAATAAATAACGTATACCACCCAATCTAAAATCAATATGTTTCTTCCTTTCACGTACTATAGACATTCAACAAAATTCCTATATCTTTTTAACAAAAGTGAGACCTTGAATATAATCAATTAATCTATATTTCTTTCTATATTAACTCGAGGAAAATCAAAATTAAAATCTTTGTTTGGCGTCAACATGCATATCTTCTTTTTAATCCCATTAATTAATTGAAACTATGCACATATTTTCTGCATAAAGACATTTTTTTTTATAAAAGATTAAGAGAGAGAGAGAGAGAGAGAGGCGTTGCTATCTTGTAGAGATGATATGTGGTATTTGTGTAAAGGTAAGTAATTGATACAGGAAGCCATATTATATTGAATTACCTTTGTATACACCCCTACTAATGAGTAATGCATGTTAAGCATACAATACCTCCATAGTAACAATAAATTATCATGCATTCGAACAATGGGTTGTTTTTCTGAAATGCTAAATTACTACTTCAATGTTTAAACAGGAATTAATTTACAAAAGTATAATAGAGTGCAATCACAGTTCACCACGAAATGTTCTACACGTACCCAATGATGTGATTCATTCCATCTAATTTCAGGTATATGTAATCGTTATGTACTGTGAGGTATACGTCGACAGTACATGATTCACACAAAGAATTAATATTAATTAAGAATCGTTGAAAAGAAATTGAAAGCGAATATACAATATAGACAAAAGGAGAGAGTTTGAATCTCATTCATCGGTTTAGCTCCGACATATATTTATGCCTGTCCCTTTTCTATGTCATACGTTATTGTCACCTTTGTCGTATTCAGCGAGTTATAGTGAGGGGTAATTGTTCGTTTTGTTGATATTGGTGGAATTGTTCACCATCACATTTTTCTAATAGAATTCTTCCAAAGCATCGATATTTGACCCCTGATATATTCATGCGGACGATTCTAATACATACAAAGCACTTCGTCAACAAGTTAATTCTATTGGTTGCCTGTGAAAGACATTGTATAGTCTTTGTCTATGGGTAAGTAACTGTCGCAGAAAACCATATTTTATTAATTATTTTACAATTGAAATGATCCCTCACTAATGAGTAATACATATTAGGAATGCAATATCTCAACAATGACAATATATTAATAAATTATCATGCATTCGAACAATGAATGTTATTGTGAAATGCTAATGTAATATGTGAATATTTAAGCAGAAATTAATTTACAATATGACAACAAAGTACAATGACAGTTCACCACCAAATGTTATACACATATAGAAGAGTTTAAAGATACCAAAGGGGTAAACAGAATCCGTATATCGAAGAAGAACAGACAACGCAATGGTCGAAAGAAAAAGTACAAAAGGACAAACAACGATCTACAAAACATACATATAAAAATAAAGATCGAGTAACACGAACCCAATTAAAACCGGGGGTGAACTCAGGTGCTCCGGAAGGGTAGGCAGTTCCTGCTCCACTAGTGACACCCGTCGTGTTAATCTAGTTACAAACCCGGTGATAAGTCATGAATGAGGAAAGGACCTGGAAGTGTTTACTACAAGTGGAACATATCCGTGGTCATTTGTGACACAGATATTCCATAACGGTCAACGAATTCATGGTGGCGACCGCAAAACTTTCGAAGTGGTGACTTCAACTTAAACAAGGGGAACCCTTGGTTCAGTAGCTTCCTTGTTAGCAGCAACCCTCGATCAAAGAAATCCTTACAAAAACCACAAGCTCTGGAATATCGTATCAACTGAGAGATACATACTCCATATGCAAGTGCTGCTGGAATGTTGCTACATATGAATGGAAAGTTCACAATGGGAATATTGAAATCATCTCTTTTGTCGTAAAGTTTCGGGCTTAACCTTCTCTCACTGTCAATTTCGAGGTGTATGTCAAGGTATGAAGCAGACCTATCTGTATCTGTGGTATCATTTACTTATAGCTCAATGGGATATATGCGATCAACGAAATCACCAAACCTAGAATTATTTAGTGAAAGGACACATGATTATTAGTAATTGCCGTGTTTTGTTAGAATCAATTTGAAGTATATGCAAAAATGTATGTACTGTGCGGTTTGAGTTGACAAAACTTGCATGACACAAGGTATTCATGGTATAATTGAGATTCTTTTAAAATATGAATTGATAGTGAATCTATAATGTCGACAAAATTCTTCCAAAACTTCATTATTCGACTACAGAGATACTCATACGGACCACTCGAATACATATACAACACTTCGACAGAATATTAATTAAACGTTCATAATTTTATATTGGATGCTTGCGAAAGACATTGCATTATTATTGTCATCTGATGAATTCTTAATATATATTATAATATATAATATACAATATAATTTTGGGGCACATGTTTTCACTTCCTCTTTGATGCGAGTGCGAGGTCGTCTTGTTCAAGTTATCGTTATGGATACGAAAATCGTCCGTATTTCCGAAAATTGTACTTGAAAAATGCTAAGCAATGCATTAATTACCTGCTGCTTGATTGCTTTTAACTTTTCTTGGGGGATGGGGGTGCTGTTTCTTGTTTTATGCTCGTAAGTTTTTTTTTTTTTTTTTTTTTTTTTTTTTTTTTTTTTTTTTTTTTTTTTTTTTTTTTTAGTGATTTCCTCTTTCCATTGATGTGGATACATAGTATTTAACTAAATGTTTTTAGCTATTCAATGTTTACCGGATGCTTAATTATTGCAAGTGTATGAAGCAGCATGACACCGACATTATATATTTTAACTAGGTACATGTATATTCTTATGGACATATTATTGTTAAACAGAAATAGCTCTAATGAGGTAGAACGTACATTTTATACTATACTCTCCAAAAAAAGAAACGCAACATGTGAAAAAATATAATTTACGTCAAAATTTCAACATCATTTTAAATACAGAAATAAGAATCACATTACACTAAAATTTGGCACACTGGTTGTTCAGACTTTAAAGTTAATTAAAATGGTAAACTTTACCACATTAAAGTCCATAGCGTTCAGATGACGTCACTTCAAAGTCAATATATGTTGTGCCTACCATTAGCCTTTCTTGGAGAGTATAGTTGGCTTCAAATATGCTTTTACTAGTTACAAGTGCATGCTATTTCTAATATTTCTTGCTTTAGAAAGGCTTTACATAATTATTATCCTCTAGAGGGGACGTCGTGGTCGTGATCACCACTGAAGTTGTGAGTTCGAATCCCGGTCATGGCGAGGTGTACTCGATACAACATTATGTGATAATGTTTGTCAGTGATTTGTGCCAGATCGATGGTTTCTCCGGGTACTCCATTTTCCTCTACCAATAGAATTGACCCCCACAAAATAATCAAAATATTGTCGAAAGTGGCACTATGCACCATAACCTTAATCTTATTATCATCTAGTTATTTTTATTTAGTATATTCAATTAACTCCAATATAAAATTACTGTTTTTAGAATAATAACTACATGATTGTGGTAACTTATATGTTTACCTTTGTGATAGAGCACATCTTTTCACCTAAGCTTTTATGAGAGATCGTGTTGTTGAAGTGTAGTTCAACATAACTGCAGTTGGTTATTGTTATGTGTACGACTTTGTACGTGTTGTCGAGAATTTGATCGTACTTGACAATTTTCTCTTTTTCTCACTACCGTCTTAATGTTGTAACGACCATATATATGAAGTTGTATGCAGCACGGCGATAAGTGTCCTATCACCAATACGACGTGGGTTCGCGCCCAACTTTGTAAATTACAAAAAGGGTGCACTCGACTCGCAGTCGCAAGTGATAAAGTTTACCAGTTGCTTGCCCATGGTCGGTGGTCCTTTCCTGGTACTCCGTCTTCTTCCACCACTAAAACGGGTCGCATGATATAGCTGAAATATTGCTGAAAGTGGCGTTAAACACCAAAAATCATCATCATCAACCGATCTTATGAAAGATGCTAATATTGCACTGCCTGACTTTTGATATTTGAAATATCACACAAATAACTGCACGTATGGTCGTTTTATCCTAGATCACTTTGAGCCATGGATTGTTTATCCGTTGCGTTTTTATGTTAAAGGCTATGGACGTAGTGTTTACTTCAGCACAAGTTAAACAGAAGGTGTGTAGATAAGGTTTAAAAATGTGGTCCGTGTTGCTCATTACATTTTTGTGCTTTTTTATTATGTGCTTTACGATCTGAGTGCCGTGTTGTAATGTTCGCTACGATTTCCTCACAAAAACGATGTTTGGTTCGTCTTTACCTCCAGTTGTTTGTAGGAGGTCTCGTGTCTTATTTACGTTATTTGTGTTTGTTTGGTTCGTCTTTACCTCCTGTTGTTTGTAGAAGGGCTCATATCTTATTTACGTTATTTGTGTTTGTTTGCGCATAGTGGTGTCCAACACATATTATATTGTGTTTTTGTTTTATTTTGCCAGTTTGTCCATTTTTGATTGCCCCTTTGGTATTCTCTAACGTTTAATTAATTGCCACGGCTTCCTTGATCATATCGAAAACCCCTTTTAGGGAAAATAGCACACGGCTGTTTCAATACTATATGAGTATGCTCGTGATATGTTACCATATCTATTTCGAGTGATTTGTAGAATGAGTATGAGATACGGCCTTAATTGACTTTTTTTAGGTGGAAAGTTACAATTTGCTGTAATTTTCTTTGTGATGTCACAAACTTACTAATACATGTTTTCTATAAAGTAAAAGAAACACATGGCAAATTGGTACCTCTCTTTCGTGTATATAGTACATAGCATACTTTTAGTGTATCTTGTTTGGATACTTTCGACGAAACGCCAGTGTCAAACAGTCAACTTAAATCTTGTTTAGATACTTTCGACGATTAGCCAGTGTCAAACAGTCAACTTTGGTTAGAAAAACAAAACCACAGAGAATTCAAGCCATTGAATTGTGGTTAAAGAAAAAAATATGTTTTTCTAGTATGTGCTATTGACAATGTATCTGGTTACATGTTTATATATTTCCTACTATTGTTAATAATCCATTGCTTTGAAAACTAACACGCACTCTGATTCAGATGATATCAATTGTATAGCGAATTAACTCGAATTAAAGTTATTTTTATTGTATATTCTGTTTACCGTTTTTCAATCAGCTTTACATTTCTAACAAGTAAAATGAAGAGATAACACTGCTATGTTTTGAACTAAGTATTGTAGGACTGCATGACAAGCCCTATAGCTATGTCAACACATAGGACGAAAAACTAAGTTTTTATTTGATTGTTACAAGTAACACAGGCTGAACAATGCACTATAATACAATACGGTATTTTCAGAAGAGTATAATAAACATGCATCAACTTTTTTCTTTAATGCTATTAAAGATTGGAACTCGCTTCCAAATAACATAAAATCAATAAAAGACCATAACGCTTTCAAAACAGTAATAAAACAACATCTTAAAAATTAATTACAGCCATATCTTTTAAAATATTATCAACTAAAATTGTGCCATGTGACCTCTTAACTCATTTTTTTTTATTTTTTTTATATTTTATTAAACAAGTGATATACACTAAAGGACCCCATTGGAAATAAGCGGAAACGCTTTAATGGGTTATCCTTGGAAGGATATCAACTTAAAGTGCATTTTAACCTTGATACATTGTTTTATATAATTTTATATTTGTATATTTTTAAACTACACTAGATTTAGTTGGTATCTGTCCTAAATGAATTTTACCTTTTACCTTTATCATTTACGTCACACTTCAAATATAATAATTAGTGTAATTTTTATTTGATCATAAACAGGGGACAATTTATTGTATAAAACTGCAACGAATAATAAATATTAGATTAGTGGCAACTTCGTATTTTAAAAATAAGCTTAAAAAAACCCAACAAAAATAAGATTTTTCATGCAGATTCTTCATGCAAAACTGCACAATCATTAATGACATTTTGGAGAGGAAGTGTTGACATGATACTGAAGGGGTACATATTATTCTATTTATTGTCAGTCCTTCCATTTACGGCTTCTGTGTACTATTTGGTATCTTAAAATGTGTTTGATAAGATAGTCAATGTATAAATAAAGGTTGGTATCCTACCATACGAGTGGCTTCTTTCTTCAGTCCAAAGGCTTCTGAAATATTTTGACTTTGAGTGTAGCCGATTAGATTATTCCAGAAATGTATCATGCGCACTAATTTGAAATCTACGTTATTATTCAGATCAGCCATGTGTACGTTCGGCTTCATCAATGAGTATAGCATACTTTTTGACTATAAGAGTAACATGTCGGATGTCTTATAAAAGGTAGGACCTGCTTACCCTCCGGGAGCACCTTGGTTCACCGCCGGTTTTTGATGGGGTCTATGTTGGTCATCTCTTTAGTTTTCTGTGTTGTGTATTTTGTTTTGTTTGTCTTCGTCCTGTGTCTTTTGTACCCTATGTTGCCAGTGTATGTAGATTGTCCATTCTGTATTGCCGCTTTGGTTTTCTCTAGCGTTTATTCAAAGAATATAATACAATACAGATAGATCGCCTAAGTTAAATCTACTTTAAAATCAATCTCAAACCTTCTTCAGTTTTCCATCTATATTGGTAGTAGCTAGTGAATTACACGAGATATCGGGAACTATGTCTAATGGTTTTTATATATTAAGCAATGTAGCTTAATATCTGTAAAATAGGAATATTTGCGCTCAATTGGTGTTACATTTGTTTATTAGTAAAAGCAAAGTATGCGTACTTTTTCAATGATAATATTAACGTTTTATGTTGTGGTGATAATATATGAGTAAATATGGAGGCCCTGTATTAACATTATGAAAGTATATGCTACCTCAGAATTTATGAGTATTATATTAAATCTGAATGCAGTTATGAACAGTGCCGTTTATTAAAAGATCCATCAGATCTCTGCGTGCTAACTGGGAACATAATTGATCTCAGTATTGACAGTAAAATAATAATCATAGTTAAAAATAAAATAATATACTATTAATCTGATCACTTCAGCTATCATTTGAGGACAAAGCATGTAAGAGTCAATACCCCAATTTTAAAGAAAAGTCTGTATTTTGATGAATATGAATAGGAAATATTAAATCCGTCTGCAGCTACGAACAATGGACGTTTATTGTAAGATCCATCAGCTATCTATGTGCTAAATGATAACATAATAGATCCCAATATCGACAGTAAAATAATAACCATAGCAATATATTAATATAATACAAAATTTATTAGGATCAACAATGATATCATCCATTTGAGGACAAAACATGTAAGAGTCAGTATCCCAAATTTTCACCAAACCCTGTAGTTTCATGAAAGGAAACATACGTAATACACAGATGCAATGAACCCCCAGACGTTTACCTTTTTGGTATAGGAAATAGGAAATAGTAAATCTGCAGCTACCAACAAGGAACGTTTATTTAAAGATCCATCAGATCTATACGTGCTAACTGATAGCATAATAGATCTCAATATACCTCAGTATTGAAAGTAAAATAATAATCATATCTGTATAAATAAAATAATATAATATTAATATTAGATTACTTTATATATCATCCCATTTCAGGACACAGCATGTAAGAGTCAGTACCCCACATGTTCACCAAAGCCTTCATTGCATGCAAAAGAAACATATGTAAAACAACGGAGACAGTGAACCTTCATAATGGAGTTATTAATTAAACCAGAGAAGACAAAACATCAATATAGTCCTACTAGATGTTCACTATGTAATAACATCAATATAGTCCTACTAGATGTTCACTATGTAATAATAATTCATTGATTACATTATATTTATTGCAGATAGCAAGCATTTAATTAGAAAAAGAAACTTCACAATGAGATAAAAGAATCATATCAAAGTGATTCAACCCATTACCTTTATTTCCGTGTTTTTATTTACTATAAAAATCAGTCTCGGTGAACCAACTCTATTCAAATTAATATGAACATCATTTGTATTCAAACGACAGACACAAATACCAAAGCTTGAGGATGCTTTGATATAGATGTACTGAATACATTAATACCATAGGCCGGTGTCGACTATTATCAATTTGTCAAACATCCAAGGACAAGTTTCTGTTCTTCGTATGACACTCAATGTACACGTCAATATATCATTCGAAGTTTTTATGTAATACGAATCAATCGATTACATTATATTTATTGGAGATAGCAAGCATTTAACTAGGAAGAGAAACGTCCTCGTGAGATATAAAACAAATTCAAAGACGTAAAAATATGTTACTTTTATTTGTGTGTTTTCATCTACTATAAAAATCAGTCTCGCTGAACCAACTCTATTCAAATTAGCATGAACATCATTTGCATTCAAACGACAGGCACCACTACCAAAGCTTGTAGGTGTATTGATGTAGATGTTCTGAATACACTCATGGTATGGGCCAGTGGCGACTTGTATCAATTTGTCAAATGTCTGAGGACAGTGTTCTGTTCTTCACGTGACATTAAATGTACACGTCAGTGTATCATTCGAAATCATTGGTTAAAAAGAGTGAATGGTGCTCTATCTTTTTGCTTGGAAGAAAGCAATTCGAACTATTGTCAAATTAATAAAGCAATGTTCCGTTTACATATCAACTGAAAAAAATAAAAGGTATTATTATATGACATCTAGTATATTTTCTTCACTCTAGTGCAAGAATGTATTTGATAGTTTCTCTTCTTACAGTAAACTGCAATTGTAGATGTAAATGGAGTGTAGGAAATGCATCGACCGTCTGTTATTAATTTTTCTTTTGTCGTTCCTCAATATATTGGATGTTTCCTTTTCATACCAATCAAGTGTAAATCAAGACTATGGTTTATAAGATTCCAGTCGTTACCTGAAATGATTTTTATCATATATTTGTAGATAATATAGCTAAAATTTTACCCTGTGATAAAGCTTTGAGTTTTGTTTAGAATAATAAGAGGAGTCATGTTTATTTCACCCAGATTCACAAGAATGTCCCAAACGGGATGATAAAGCAAGTTTATCAACTGCTTCCGAAATGTTATTACATGCCTTTCCGGCAATCTTCGTTAGATCGCTTCGTGAATTTCAGGAAAACTGTGTTTACAAACATAGTGGACTAAACTGTTTTATTGAATATTTGCATAGAACATTATTATTAACTGCCAATTTTCTCTCTTATGATATTGAAAGCGCTAAAATATTGCATTTATTGGATTTGCATATTAAAGCAATGCATTTATTGTTCTATAACTATGTATTGACTAAACATTTTCGTACAAATCAGTTATTTCATCTGTTGATGTATATGATAAACATATCATTACATGTCATTTTTCATATCATACCCTTTATCAGCGCTCGTTCATATATCATCCCTTGAGCCAATCGGATCTCGCATGAGCTAGAGCTGAAAAAGGTTATGATATGCAAAATATCATGTAATAATCTCTATATATCTATCTGTTCATTATATAGGCTTGTTGTGATTATGATGGCATATAAAATAAATGGTAAAGCACCTTCTAACATCGGGTCCTCTAGTTGTGTTGTACGAATTAAATGCACAACTGGTCATTATGACGGAACATATACGGCGGTCTTTTGTATGGAGAATGCCACGTACTTCTACGTAAAAGACGATTCACAGCAGCATTATATAAGCTTCGTTTCTTAGTAGACGTTGATTGCACGTTGCAAGGACAAATTTAGCTACCTTATCCACAACATTCCGTTTGTTTTGTGGTAATTAGAACATTCGTTCATGACCCCGATCCTACCACAACCATTGACCTCCATGATATATTAATTTTTAATTAAAAAAAAATTTCATAGCTATAATTGGAACACTATTCGCTTGACGTTTAATAACATTCAATTAATCAATCAAAACAACATGTTGTTTTGTATCATCAAGATATGTACGTCGTTGACATAAATAATAATAAACAGATATTATCTAAAAAAAAATATTCATCAATAGTTAGCTTAAGGATAACAGTCAATATATCGTTGATTGAATTCCTATCCAGAACAAGTTAGAAACAATAAATCAGAACCTAGAAAACCATGTGAGTCTAGAATGAAGCATGTGTAATTAAAAACAGATATGTTGTATTCATTGTGTACGAAGCATTTCTGGAATAAGAAAAGTTTGAAGATATCAAAGGGATAATCAGAAACCATAAATCGAAGGTCAGACAATACAATGGCCAACAGAAAAAGACAAATATACTACATGTTATCTATACAACATCACAAAGAAAGCTAACAATTGAGCAGCATGAACCCTACAAGACATCGGAGTGTGAACTCTAGAAGGATAAGTTCTTCCTGCTACACTTGTGTTACCTGTTGTGGTACATCCAGTGTTAAGTGGTGAGTGAGGAAAGGACTGGAAAATAATAACCTTCGTCAGGTGCGCTCAAGGTTAAATAGTGTGATACAATAAATGAATATATGCTTTAGGAGCAAGAAAACCACAGAACCAAAAACAGGATATAAAACAACATGAATTAATTAAATCCCAACATATAAACTATGTCTAATCGTAATACGATTCAAGAATGCAACACACATACACCACGTGTTTAAGAACTGTCTTTGAGGTGTGCTCGATTTGCAATATATTATACCTTAGCACACAGTATGTTTCATCGACTTTTGAAATTTGCATTTTTCGTTCTATTGTATGTTTTTTTCTTCTTTCGCTTATTGTTTTTTTTTTCTTCGTCTCCATATTCCTAACAAATATTGTATTATGTATTTAATACTGTTCTGATTATATGTAAATTGATGTAACTAGCGGAGAAGACATTTCTAAGTTGTAAAACTTGTGTCCGATCCATTTGTTGTTATTATGAACAATAAAATAAGTTTAAATCAACAACATCTAGCGGTGATTAGGTTCATTTGTTATTATTGCACTATTTTGCCAACCCCTTAACAAATTCGGCAATTGTATTGCACGAGTGGTTCCGTTAAATCAAGTCAATGTGCATTTGTTTTCCATATTCAGTTTTAATTATATAAGATTCATGACATTGAATTTGCATATCTTTGTTTAATTGACTGAAGGTGTGATATGATCATCATCTTCATATATTACTTGTAGACATAATGGTTATACAAAACACTTTCAGCTTCCAACTTTTGTTACTTTGCAACAGCATCATAAAACATTGTCCACAGAAATGTGTGTTGTTTTTGATAATGTTTCACAACTTAGAATATTATATTGCCAGTTTACAACGCCCATTAGCTCTAAAATTTGATATCTCTAAATATATTCATAACCTTAAGAGAGAACGTGCGAATTGTATGCATAATATGTTCTCCTCTCCTCCCAAGACTATGACTTGTTGGCAATATTCTTTGGGTTCTTCAGTTTCCTTCAGAAATAAAAATAAAATAAGCACGAAGACATAACTGGAATATTGTTGAAAGTATACTAACCTCCCATAATACAAGCACATCTAATAACAATGAAAACTGTTTTATATTTGGATATGAATAATTAGAGGCTTATGATTATAGTGTGCAATAACAGGTATTACCAAGCCACCAGTCATATAGCGGTATTTGAAAGTTGATACATTATCGTGACGTTAGTTTGTTTCGTTTCGTTTTGTTTTTGTTGCTTTGTTTTTTTTTATTTTATTTTTTTTATTTTGCTTTTTTTATTTTTTATTTTTGTTTGTTTGTTTTTGTTTTTGTTTTTTCTTTGTTGTTTTTTTCTTTTTTGGCAACATTATTTCAACGTTTTATGACTGATGGTAATGCATTCTAGAGCGGACAACAGATAGTTTATATTAAACTCAAGTTACACTAACGCCGTTTCATTCATTGTTATTGAAAATATATTTTAGACAAGTACATATATAATGGTAGCTTGATTTATCAATCAATTTCCACTTAGAACTCATAGGAGCTATACATAAACATTTAATAAGAAGAGGTTAATGGGCATGCTAACATATGTGCATGGGACACTAAGATATGAAAATACAGAACAGAATATGAATAGAAAATGATACATAAACTTTATTATATGCTCATTTAGATAACATGTACTTTGTCAGAAAATTAAGATCTTAAGAAAGCCATGACAACAGTGGGTCACATCCATAAACACTTGTAAGAAAACATATCATATTCTATATTCATACAAAAATTTGCCTGTTTGTGATAATGTTTTGAGGGTGGTGTCGGTGGTAGGTATAATTCTACTTAAGATAACTCTGGCAACAGTTGTTCATAGCTATAGACATGTATATATTGGCACAAAAGATGGCCTTGTTGGTTTGACGTTTTTGATGGTGACGTCGGTGGTAGGTCTACATCTGAAGATAACTCTGACAATAGTGGGTCATACCTATAAATAAGTGTAAGAAGACATAATTATTAAACTTCCCTGGTTCGGTTTTGAGGCTGATCGTCGGTGTAACGTCAACCCCTAGCCAAGTGCAAAATATAATGTCTTGAACAACTCTACACAAATCACATCTCGTGTGTTGGATAATCATTCATTTTCTATTTTAGCCATTGACGTGTAACTAGTCAATTAGTGGTCTAAGTAATCATATACTGTCGTGAAAGTCCTAATCTAATATAAACAAATTACCAGGGACACTTAAAACCGGTACATAATTGATTTTCTATCAAACCATATAGTCTGATCACTATCATTTGTATTCTTCAGTATTCTTCAGTAAGAACACGTATTCTGTATATTAAATGGTCAAGTTTTTTTTATCGTCGTCAAGATCGCATAAAATTGACATATAAACGTAGATATTAAGCTTAGTGCACACGTCACTTTTCTAGAATGACCGTCATAAAATGGACTAATGGTTAAAAGATTGGAAAAACATATATTTCAAAAGTCTTTGGTGGGGGAAATCAGACCAAAACCTGATAGCCACCAAGTCCGGAAATCAGGGGTCCGTTGTTGAACTTGTGATTAAACTAAAATGATTAGCCATAATTACATGATTCATTCCTAATCACATAATTAGCTAATTCAATGATTAAATATGATTGTTAATACCTTGATTAAAAAAGTGTGCAGCAACAAAATGTAATCATTGCATTAGTTAAGTATGTGACCCCAGAATGACAACTTCAATGGTGATACATGTAGGCACTGATTAAAAAGGAAGATCAAAATTAGACAATCCAGAGAAACTGGCAATATAGGGCCCAGAAGACGAAGACCCGCAAAACAAAAATACAACACAATATGTGTTGGACACCACTATAAACTAGCAAACCTAAATAACGTAAATAAGCCTCAAATATATATTTACTTGATCAATCTTATTACCAACTGTAATGAATGGACAACTTTAGATACGAACATAACTAATAGAGAAGGACATTTAAAGTTGTTGTACACTATTTGTCTGAGCTAGATATATTTCTATTATTGGAGATTTTGTTTAGAAATGATTGATCAATTATTGCCTAACCTTTGTGGCATTTGTCTTGGTAGAAATGTGTTTTCCCATTACAGGGTGGCCACAAAAGTAAATAGGCACCTTCAGTTCACTTTAGACCATAATTCTACATTTCCAAGTAATAGGCAATAGACTGTCATAGTTGTTTTGGCGGAAAAGCAAATAAACAACTACATTAGCAAACATGTTTGAAAATCAACAGCTTTGTTATGCCTTATAATAATACCTTTCCGTGTATGATATACGACATCGGTTATTTCATTGTTAATAACAATCTATTGTCATCGCCTACACGTCGTTGCGATAGTATGAAAAGATTCAAACAATAGTTCCATAGTGAACGTCAATTTTTTTTAAGGTATAATAGAATCGCATCAGACATGGTTAATAAGCTTCTAAAAGATTTTCAAAAAGATTTATCTTTTAGTCAATATTTCTACTGTTTAGACATCGTTCTAATCCTAATATATATATATACGAGAACAAGATAAAAGGCTAAGGGAGAGTAGGCGGGAAGTGCTTACCCTTCCGGAGCACCTACATTCACTCCGGTTTTAGTGGGGTTCGTGTTGCTCGATCTTTATGTTTTTTTAATGTTTTGTAGACCATTGTTTGACCTTTTGGACATTGTATTATCTGTCCTTCTCCGATTTACATCTTCTGATATTTTCAAACTGTTCTTACTTTGATGTATTGAAAGGGTGTTTTCATACATTGTTTTTACTTTTATTTCTTAACAAATTAGTTTTATACACTTAAGGGTTTTAATTACACATATGTTCACCGCATCAATACTTTAAGCTAAACTTCATTGTTGGCATTCTGTTTCCGAAGACAGTGTCGACGTAAATCATTTTATATGAGGTAATTTTAAACTTCTTACGTCTGAAATCTCTAAGGCTCTAAAATCGCATCTGGCATGAGTTTTGAATTTTCCTCTAGCAAACTTTTACTGACATGTCAAAGAAGAACCAACAAATGTTATAATACAACATAAACAGCTATCGGAAAATATCTTAAAATTATTTTTTGAACCAGCTCAGGTATCTTCTTATGTTTAAGCCTGTAGATGTTCTGTGGATAGTTTTCTGCGACATTAATCAATATGCCACCAGGGCAGAATATGGTTTGCCAAGGAGCATATGGGAGTTCTGTAACCATATGTTGTGGTAAAACTTAAAGATATGAAACTTAACATGACACAAAGGAATATCGGTGATATTGCCGCCATTTTCAAAGGAGTATAGACATGTTTAAGCGGTATAAATCACGTCGTCTGCCTTGTAAAAGAGAACTTCGTAACAGGTTCTATTCATAGAACATGAGAAA
This sequence comes from Gigantidas platifrons, assembly GCA_002080005.1. Taxonomy (NCBI): domain Eukaryota; kingdom Metazoa; phylum Mollusca; class Bivalvia; order Mytilida; family Modiolidae; genus Gigantidas; species Gigantidas platifrons. The sequence continues at coordinate 295,150 of MJUT01020061.1, read as the reverse complement.
TGTCCCCTTTTACACCGATCTTTGTTTTTCTTGATTTCCTTTATAACTTATGTAGTAAAGGTGTTTTTCTGGTTGGTCCTTCCAAATTGTGATTATGTGTACTGCCCCAACTATATAGTATTCTAATTTGGGAAGTTTTAATATTTGCACTAATTTGCTAGAACAAAAAATAAACGTTGATATCTAGCTTAGCGTTCATGGGGAGATTTTTTAAAATAGTGTTTATCAAGTCTGCTCAAAGGCCAAATATTGATGTGCCAACTAATTTAAAAAGTATTTCGGGGAAAGAAAACCAATAAGCATAATAGAATAGCCAACATCGGCTAATTTATCTATATCTCATGGGTATTAACCTTAGCTTTAAAGGAAAACTCCATGGTCTTAACAAGTTAGCGTGAATATTTAAATGACATTAACTAAAAGACATTTGTGTTAATGAATGCTAAAAATAATATACCGTAAGGTAGAATTTGGTGATTGAAGTTGCCTGTTGCACCAAGCAATGGGGGTCTCCATTTTTCAACAATCTACAATGTGAGAAGATAGGGGATATAATCCATTCTCGGATTATACCTAAAATTAAAGCTATTCCGAAAGAGCTGTGACGTATTAGTGCCGGTATCGTATATTATATCAGTATTGATCAGTTGCAATTTTATCATTAAAAATTATGTAAATCGTAAAATAACGTCGTATATTTATCTTTTGATATTTACAAAATCATTATGACTTCCTGTTAAGCATTGTATTGCACTAACGAAATTAAAAGGGAATGTGTGAGAAGAATTTTTTTGTGTAATTACCCTTGTCAACACATCGACCAGTGACCTCGAAAAACACAGGAAAGTACGACAGCATTGGGGACAAAAAAGAAAAAAAAACATGTGTACGCATAAAATGAGTTAAAACTGACAGTTATTTAAACTATACGGCCAATCACGTAAAACATGAAATTCTCTAAGATGAAATTATACGTAGACCCTCCCCCTCCCGATACAAATAAACTCATTGTTTTATGAAAATGTAACATTGGATGGGAATATTAAGGGGAAAAAATAGAACGATATACGATTATAAACATTGTATTGCAGTTGATCTTATATTAAAACATAACCAAACGGGCACGATGTTGGGAAGAGTCAGATACATGTTATTTATTCAACTAGCATGATCAGTCCGTGTGACGTCACATAAAGAGGTGTCATGGCTGCTTACACTACGACAGGAAATTCCAAATATTCATATTTTTAATTGGGTATAGTAATGTTAATAAAGTTGCTTTTTTAAAAATAATAAGTTATTTATGAATAAAAAGTTATAATGAATTGAATTAAAACAACTTTTCAACTGACTGGTGTATTCCTTTAAGAATTTATATTATATATGAACTGTAACAAACATAAATACATATAATAAGCCATGTCAGTGCAGAAGGACGGACTATTCTGGGCGGATGATACCGTCGAGGATTAACTTTAAGATATGAATGTCAATACATGTAATAAAATTATCTGATACCAGTAAAGTGTGCGATCACGTGAATGAGTGAGTTTGCCTCTTGATATGATTTTTTTTTCTATTGGCTTTTAGAATTGCTCCAAAAATGTGGGTTTTTTATATTTTTTTATTTTATTATTATATATACGTTTGATAAGTTAACACAGTATTGAAATAATGATTAGAAATAGTATTACTTACATGAACAAGCCGTAATTATAATATGAGTTCAACCCGGGTTTTCGTGGGGTTTGTTCTGCTCGATTTTTAGTTTTCTGTGTAGTGTGTTACAGACAGTTGTTTGTTCGTATGTCCCTTTTTCGTTTGGCAATTGTATCATCTGTCCTTCTTCAACATAGTGCTTCTGATTACCCCTTTTGTATCGTCACACTTTTCTTCCACCATCAATATTACGTATTATGATAATTTGACATCCTTATTTTGCAGCACAGTTTGGTTAGCGAGAAACCATCCCATTACGGCAGCGTTGTCCTCTGGAAAGACTCAACAGACACAGATTACTCCTTAAATTTTATGAGTAATATATGTGAAGCTTTAGCAGAGTCAACAGGGACATACGATTTTATACAACGTGCCTTCATAATAGTTTGTGGAACATGTACGTATTACTAAGTTGTTCGTTTGTGTTATCGTTACAAATATCACATTGAGGTGTATGTCGGATGTAAAAAAAAGATTAAACAGCTGTGGTCAACAATTTAAGCAATATGAACAAAATGAACAATCACCTCTCACCTCAACTCACTGAACAAGACAAAATCTACGACATATGACGTTGAAAATCTCTTGCTACTGACTTCGGACAGGCATAACAATATGGCGGGGTTAAATCGGTTCATAAGATCTCATCCCTTCTCTCTGTTGATAATAGGGTCTCCAACGACAATACAGATATAAACAAATAAACAAATCTGCACAGATTCGCTTTCATTAAAACATAGTAAAACGGATGTAAATCAACATGAAACACTATCCAACTTTACACTTAAAAACAAATTACAATTTAAAAAAAGCCTCAGTGTTTTTATTGCCGTTTTACATTTCATAGTCACAGTGAGGTCTTGAAAAAGGGAGATTCGTGGCCGTGATCGTATAGTAGTTGGATTGACAACTACCTATGCAATCAGTACCTATCACCACTGATTCTGTGAGTTCGAATTTAGATAATGGCGAGCTATACAACATTATGTGATAAAGTTTGTCCTTGACTTGCGACAGGTCGGTGGTTTTCTCCTGGTCCCCCGGTTTCCTACACGAAAAAAACTGACTGCCACGATATAACTGAAATATTGTTGAAAGTGATGTTAATACACCATCAAACAGACAAAACATCTTCAATTATTAGTATAACTATGTAATGGTCCCCAGTCTGCAGTTGAGCGATAATGCTTCTGTATATTTCTCGTTTTTTTTGGTGAGTTAGTGAGTGATTGTTGTTTAATGCCAACTAAGTTTTCTTATATCTGTATCATGTGGAGAACACATTCAACGAGATGATGATGATGATGATGATGATGATGATGATGATCGCTTTGTACTAGACCAACGCGCGTATTTGAACTGCTATAGTGCTAGTTCACTGCATGAAACAACAGTCCGCGAGTAGACATGTCGCTCCACTCCTAGAAAACATTAACATGATTCCGTGGTAACCAGCCTTTGCACTTGTTCCTTAATACTGTGTACTTAGTGGAGAAGGAGGGAATACCACTGTACAGTTTTTCACCCGACCGGGGTTCGAACCTACAATCTACCGCACTTGAGGCGAGCAAGCTTACCATTGCACTACCAAGGTAGTTCATATATGTTTGATTTATTTAGATAACACAACATGACATTTATGTAGAATCTGACATTTAACAAGACATTTCGTTATAACGTGCGTTATTGTTATTGAAATATGTAATCCAAGTATTTGCTATTTTATTGCTAAAATATATGATATTATTGCAATGTTTTAAATAACACCTATTATCATGAACGGGCGTGGGTATTAGTGCCACATTACTAATAATGATTTTGATATTATGAAAAAAAAATACATATATCCGTAAAATACCAGACCCGTTTGAAGAAGATACAAAATGGGTAATCATACCGCATCGATGGTGTAGTGGTTAGCGTGTTCGCGTCATGTGCTGTAAGGGGCCCGGGTGGCTCAATGAGTTAGGTCGTTGGATCTTATAGCTCATACAAGTCTATCACCAATACGGCGTGTGTCCTCGCCCGGCTTTGTAAATTACAAAAAGGGTCCACTCGACTCGCAGCCGCAAGTGATACAGTATATCAGTTGCTTGCCCATTGTTGGTGGTTCTCTCCGCGTACTCCGGCTTCCTCCACGACTTAAACTGGTGGCCATGATATAGATGAAATATTGCTGAAAGTGGCGTTAAAACACCAAAAATCAAATCAAATCAAATCAAATCAAGTGCTGTATATCATGGGTTCAATCCCCGATCGAGTCAAACCAAAGATTACAAAATTGATATGTGTTGCTTCTCCACTAAGCACGCACGCAGCATTAAGGAGAAAGAGCAAAGACTGGTTGGATGTGGTTTCAGTGAGCAAGCACAATAAAAATCCAACTAAGAGTGTTGGTCTAGTACAAAACAAGCCTTATCATCATCCAACTGAAAATTAACCATCTTATAGTTGAAAAAATTGATGAGTTGACGTTAAACAACAATCCCTCAATCCCAAATAGGCAATCAGAAGATAACAAA
>MJUT01020061.1:267525-290334 GCA_002080005.1 Gigantidas platifrons | reverse complement strand
AAATTGATATGTGTTGCTTCTCCACTAAGCACGCACGCAGCATTAAGGAGAAAGAGCAAAGACTGGTTGGATGTGGTTTCAGTGAGCAAGCACAATAAAAATCCAACTAAGAGTGTTGGTCTAGTACAAAACAAGCCTTATCATCATCCAACTGAAAATTAACCATCTTATAGTTGAAAAAATTGATGAGTTGACGTTAAACAACAATCCCTCAATCCCAAATAGGCAATCAGAAGATAACAAATGGGTAATGAGAAGATAACAAATGGGTAATCAGAAGATAACAAATGGGTAATCAGAAGATAACAAATGGGTAATCAGAAGATATCAAAGGGGTAATCAGAAGATATCAAAGGGGTAATCAGAAGATAACATAGGGGTAATCAGAAGATATCAAAGGGGTAATCAGAAGATATCAAAGGGGTAATCAGAAGATAACAAAGGGGTAATCAGAAGATATCAAAGGGGTAATCAGAAGATATCAAAGGGGTAATCAGAAGATAACAAATGGGTAATCAGAAGATATCAAATGGGTAATCAGAAGATACCAAAGGGGTAATCAGAAGATTCCAAAGGGGTAATCAGAAGATAACAAAGGGGTAATCAGAAAATAACAAAGGGGTAATCAGAAGATTCCAAAGGGGTAATCAGAAGATACCAAAGGGGTAATCAGAAGATTCCAAAGGGGTAATCAGAAGATTCCAAAGGGGCAATCAGAAGATATCAAAGGGGCAATCAGAAGATACCAAAGGGGCAATCAGAAGATTCCAAAGGGGTAATCAGAAGATTCCAAAGGGTTAATCAGAAGATAACAAATGGGTAATCAGAAGATACCAAAGGGGTAATCAGAAGATTCCAAAGGGGCAATCAGAAGATTCCAAAGGGGTAATCAGAAGATAACAAATGAGTAATCAGAAGATACCAAAGGGGTAATCAGAAGATTCCAAAGGGGCAATCAGAAGATTCCAAAGGGGTAATCAGAAGATAACAAATGGGTAATCAGAAGATACCAAAGGGGTAATCAGAAGATTCCAAAGGGGTAACCAGAAGATAACAAATGGGTAATCAGAAGATACCAAAGGGGTAATCAGATGACACCAAAGGGGTAATCAGAAGATAACAAATGGGTAATCAGAAGATACCAAAGGGGTAATCAGAAGATAACAAAGGGGTAATCAGGAGATAACAAAGGGATAATCAGAAGATACCAAAGGGGTAATCAGAAGATAACAAAGGGGTAATCAGAAGATAACAAAGGGGTAATCAGGAGCAGAATATTGAAGAAAGACTGATAACACAATGGCCCAAAGAAAAGCGACAAAAAGACAAATAGCGATCTACAACACACTACACAAAAATACTGTCGCACTCAGTCGTGTGGTAATGAATAAATTCTACCGTTTCTGTTGATTTCTCCAGGGCCTGTAACAGTTTTTACTGGAATTCTGATGTCATTGCCTATCGCCATGATGATAATTGGTAAGAAAGTTATGTAATCACCTTTTCAGTTGTCATAGTAATCATAAGGAGTTGCGGCTTATCTTTGCCGCATGTGTCAGCCTCCACTAATTTCATCTGAAATAAATCATATGACAATTGCATGATAAAGGTATTGTGTATATGTGTGAATATGTGTGTGAACATTGTATAATCTACAAATATACAGATATATGTATATATATGAATCCTAGAATTCACTTTGAATTAATTATTGCTTTAGAATTTATCAATTGATGCCATAAACAAATTTATTGTTTGAAATAACTATGATAACACCCGCATTTCCGGTTGTTATTATGAAAAGTAAGTTTAATCAACAATTTCACTAATATCAACAAAATGAACAATCATATCTCATCTTTACTCACAGAACACAATAATACTACGATATAATACGTTGAAAATCCAGCTACTAGCTTTAGATCGGCACAAAAAATTAATAGCCGGACCCCAACGACTTGACTTGACTTATTCCACTTCATCCCATGGGGGAAATAGGGCAACCACAGTATCTTTCCACCTCGTCCTGTCTTAGGCTTTCCTCTTTGCCTCTCCACATGTTGTATTTATGGGCTGTAGCTCTGAGATAACACATCTGCGCCATGAGTTCTTTGGTGTACCTCTCTTTCTTTTTCCTTGGGGGTTCCATTCTAAGGCCTGTTTTGTAATGGCAATACATATATACATGTTTCATTATAACGTTTTCAAAGGTATCTATGTGGATTTTCATTCAATGCTCATTTATTTTCTTATCGTATTCTCTCGTTGTACAATGCGTAGTTATAATTTAAATGTGAATATCATTGTCTTGCTTGTGCATTTATTATTTGTTATTCCTGTCCCAGCTGTATGAAAGTTGAATTTGGATAGCCTGTTTAAACCATGTATTTTACCTGGTCGTAAATTACTTGGCTTCCTAATCATGTGACTTTGAGCGTACCTGATAAGACCTATCCAGAAACACGTGGTCTCCAACAAATTATATGTCAAGGTTTTTAGACAGTAACGTTAGAGAATACCAAAGGGGTAATAAAAATTGGACAATCCAGCGAAACTGGCAACATAGGGCACACAAAGCGAAGACAGGCAAAGCAAAACACACAACACAATATATGTTGGTCACCACTATACGCAAACAAGCACAAATAACGTAAATAAGACATGCACCCTCCTACAAACAACTGAAGGTGAAGACGAACCGAACATCGTTTTAATGCTGAAACCGTAACGGACCTCAAAACACGGAACTAAGAAAGTAAAGACACATAATAGGACAACATTAAAATCTTTGTAGTAAGAAGAGTTTGAAGATACCAAAGGGGTAATCAGAAACCGTATATCGAAGAAGAACAGACAACACAATGGCCAAAAGAAAAGTACAAAAGGACAAACAACGATCTACAAGACATAGACATAAAACTAAAGATCGAGTATCACGAGTAACTTAATCCAAGCAGAAAACAAGGTTTTATCCTGCAATGAGCACTCTAGTAAGCAAATAACATGTGTCGAATACAGGTGTGCTGTATTATTTATAATATACGAATACAGCTTCAAGACACGTCACAGGTTATAAATAGAACATACAGATCTGCCATCTTGAAAATGTGAAATCCTACATGTCATATTTACAACAATACACACAAAAGTAATTAAAAAGCTTACCTTAAAAACTTATTTTAGTTAAATTGTATCAAACTTGAAGCGTACACGAAGCCAAATAACGTCTAATCTTTACGTTTCAAGCTGGAAGTCTTCATATGACGTCAATGACGTCATCTTGGTTATGTTCAGTTTGTGAGTGAGCTCCCGGAGTTTATACATAGATAATTTCCTAAAAAAACAGTGTTTAATCCTATAGTAAAAGTTTATTTACGATTTAAAATTGCAAGATAAATACAATACATGTGCACTGTCGAAGCATATAGGTAAATATGTGTATTCGGCGCGAAACGCGGCAAAAGGCTCGGTGATATTTTGTATAATATACGAATACAGCTTCAAGACTTACTTTGGGGCCCACGAAAGGTTTGAGGAATATTTATTTTTCTAAATTAAAAAAAAACAATACCTAACCTAAATTGCAGGATAAAAACAATATTAGTGTATTGTAGAAGAATATAGAAAATATTTGTATTCGGCACGGAACTGGGGGGAAATGCTCGGCTAGAGCCTCGCATTTTCTTCCCAGTTCCTTAACCTCATACAAATATTTTCTATATTCTTCTACAATACACTGATATTGTATATGTACTTGATACTTTAATACTATACAGACTTTGTTATTTGGTTGGTTCTACATTCAAATTGCATGCTGCATTATGTTATTGTTCTCATCAGGTTTTTTTGTATTTTGGTGGAAAATTAAAATGCTGTGTATAGCTCATCAAAATCTACTTTAACGAAAGATTATTACAATTTAATGATACTGTGCGAATTATTTATATATTTTTAGAAACATGACTCTGCGATTATATCGTTTTTATGACTGCTTAATCGACAATTTAATATGTTTGTCATAACTTCAAAAAAAAAGTTATTGTAATTACGTCTATAGTTAATGAGGTTGTTATTATTTTTAACGGTTGTAATTAGTAATTAACATTTTGAGGTATTTTATGTAAAATGCGACGCTGATAATTCTTTCTCAGAAATAATACATACATGATAAACCATTTTTAATACAAACCCTGTAAGTGGCGTGATCCATTGGTACTGAGACCGTGTTATTTACTTGTACTACCACTTGCGTGTATGAGATCGATTTCTAACACATGGAGAGGTGTACTTGATCACATGTTGATGGCCAGGGGCTTTGGAAGGGCCATGCTTCGGTGTCCCCGACCCTCAGTAAATCTGATCGCCATAATTCCTTCGACATTTCAGTTATATCGTGACGGTCAGTTTTATTGGTGGAGGAAACCCGAGTACCCGGAGATAACCGCCAACCAATGGCAAACTGTATCACATAATATTGCATCGAGTACACCTAGCCATGAACGGGGTTCGAACTCACAACGTTAGTGGTGATATGCACTGATTGCACAGCTAGTTGTAAATCTAACTACCACACGATCACGACCACGACCTCCCCATATGCTTCTGTGTAGAAGGGACTATGACCATGCAAATAAAAACACACAAAGGGAAAAAAATAGAATAAGGGTTCGGACAACACAATCTCTCGCAAAGCCGGTGATAGAGACTAGCGAGCGTTTCCTGTTCCATTCATTAACATAGTAAAAAATATGCACAAGGAACAATCTGCAATAATTTTGTTATATTACCTTCTAATGGACTTCAGAAAGAATATTCAAGCCAAAGGAATGATATAGAAAATGCTCTATAAGTATATATAAATTAATGTAATACAGAGCGGGCAATGATCGACATGGTTATTCACGATTTCAGCAATATTTTGCTATATAATGACTACCACGCTTGACCCATGGACAGTTATATTGAAGTGGCCGTAGCACCCACGACCGTAGATTCGTGCATTAAGGTGGGTATCGGGGTACGAACCGGTGCTACGTTTGTGGTCAGAAGTCAATCTACTTAACCACTCGACCAGCAAGGCCCCATACAGAATGTATAATTTGGGTTTTTTTTCATTTTGTTATGAAGTATGATGATTTAATTGTAATTACTTTTTATTTTACAGGAGTAAAATACTTAGATGAATGTCCAAAAGAGAGGAAGATCCCAATATATTTACTAGTCGGTGGTTGTTTTGGTACAATAAAGTTAACGTTGATGTTATGCAGTCAGATTCGTCTATTAAACGATGAAGATGACGACGACTTTCACGACGAGGATGAGCTTGTTAATATCAGCCGAATGGCAAATGTTGGCTTGACTATATTTCTTTCCATATGGTTCGTATTTGGTAACTACTGGTTCTTTAGTAATTGGATGCCTAATTTCCGTTCTCCTTTACATGAACCTAAGAACTGGTGTGATATTACAGTATATAATTTTACTTTCTGGCAGTTAGTTATATGTCACACATTAATTGGAGTTGTAGTATCTCTGACTGTACTGTTTTGTTCTTGTCTGACTTGTTTTAAATGTGCTAATAATTTTGAAAAATGTTAAATCTTATATCAATGTATTTCATGATAACACATGCAATACCTTTCAAATAAAACAAATAAAAAGACATTTTCAAAGCTATTCATGGTCAAGACTAAGGTATAGATACAAATGGCCATGGTTATACAATGTAACCTGCCTAACTCGAACACTGAATAAACTAGAATCGTGTATAAACCTAACTTTAGATAAAGTCCCAATGTAGGAAATCTTTGTTGATTTATCATATATAAGCCGAACACCTGTATATTACGAACAGAAATGTTGGCCTCAAGTAGGTTCGATACAATCAGGTTTTACTGTTCTGTGACACAATACGTTATTATCTTTGCTGAATTGTAATACAATACGGAATGTAACAATTATTACATAAATATCACATTTCCTTCTTAATATTAAACCATTAAATACTAAAATGAAGAAAAGTCATAAAAAAGAGAATGAAAAAGTATTTTATTTTTCTATTTGGAAGGTATTAAATGTTATTGTTGTTATTCTATGTATACAGCTTTGGGACTATATTCTACCCGTCGCTTCTTTATTATGGTTGTGAATGTGTCATGTGTGATGGTGGATCAATTCGCTGTGCATACCGGTATAACCATAACAATCAACGAACCCTTGTAACATGATAATAAATTATTTAACACTGTTTGTGTATTATCATTTATTGAGGGCAATATCATGATATTATTAGAAATCAAATCGCATGGGTGGCGTAATGGGTAGCGTGCTCGCCTCGAGTGCGGTAGATCGTGGCTACCAAAGACTATGAAATAGGTATTTGTTGCTTCTCCGCTAAGCACGAAACATTAAGGAGAAAGAGCAAAGACTGGATGTCTCGGAATCATAATAATGTGTCCGAGTGGAGCAACATGTCTACCCACTGACTGTTGTTTCAGTGAGCTAGCACTATACAAATCCAACTCAACGTGTTGGTCTAAAATAAATTGGACCTCATCATCATCTCATTGAAAATTAACTTGTTCTCGCCATGATATAGCTGGAAAATTGCTGAATATGGCGTTAAGCAACAATCACTCACTCACTCACCTACTAGATAATTACTCGATCTTTAGTTTTATGTGTATGTTTTGTAGATAGTTGTTTGTTCTTTTGCTTTTGGCCATTGTGTTGTCTGTCCTTTGATTGATAGATTCTGATTACCCACTTCGTATCTTCATCTTCTTCTGATCCTTCCAAATCACGTGGTTGTGCTACCTTCATATGTAGGAGGTGTTGTCCGAGCGTTTGCACTTTTGCTTTCTCTACCTTTATGCGACTAACTGAGTGGAACTGCTTACCATTCCGGAGTACCTGAGTTCACCCCAGGTTTTAGTGGGGTTCGCATAGTCTAATGACCCATCTTCATGTTTTTAGTACAGTGTTGTGTTCGCTACTATTTCCGCGTATGAAAAAAGGATATATAAAAACGTATAATTCTAGAATAAGAAGAGTTGGAAGATATTAAAGGGGTAATCAGAACCCGTAACTAGAAGAATGACAGACAACACAAAGTCGGGATTGTGTACAAGTCTATTGTAACACATGTTATCAGTTATTCATGTAACTATAATAGCTTCTAGACTAATTCAAGAGAAGATTATTTTGACTTTATTAATTTGTTTTCATCTCTTGTCAAGTCAAGATTGATCAGATTAAAATCCTTTGCTATGTTATTATATCACGATATTCTTTATAAAAAAAAAAGGAATCGAGTTCACCTGTTTTAGGAGGAAAACCTGGCATTGTCATATTGAACAGTCACTCTTCCATTATCTTTGATAGCAAATTGTTAGCAAACTGCGTCATCTATCTTTCCCCACAATGATCTTCACAATAACATATTATATTAAGTAGAATACCAATCTTTATATGGACAAAATCATACTTTTTTCCAACCTTACAATACAATACAACAATAAGAAAGGATCAGACAGCAATATATTAAACATTTATAAAAGCGGATAATCAAGTTAATTCTAGTTTATTAACATTCATGATAGTTATTAATGTGTAGTCTTTTAGGGATTGACAGATTCCATAATTGACCGAGATATGACAAGTAAAGTACTGTATGTATGTTAATTGTGTTAACATTTGTGTTATTTTCTGACGATAACAAATGAGGGAACTTTGTATGTGTTAATTTTATTAATTTTATTAACACATGAGTTTTCTGTCTGACTATAACAAATGAGGTACTTTGCCTGTGGTGATAGTTGATTACCTTAGCACATGTGTTATTTTTCTGCCAATTACAAATATGTTGAAATGTGATTGTGTTAAGACTTGTGTTATATTTCTGACGAAGACAAATGAAGTCCTTCGTATGTGTTGACATTTGATTGTGTTAACACGTTATTTTTCTGACGATTGCAAAGAGGTATTCTGTATGTGTTGATATTTAATTGTGTTAACAAATGTGATATTTTTCTAACGATAACAAATGCAGTACTTTGTATGTGTTCATATTTGATTGTGTTAACACGTTATTTTTCTGACGATTGCAAAGAGGTATTCTGTATGTGTTGATATTTGATTGTGTTAACACATGTGATATTTTTCTAACGATAACAAATGAAGCACATTTCATGTTATCATAGTTGATTGTGCTTGTATAATATTCCCTGATGATGACCAAACATTCCCGATCGACCTCGTTTCCAAACATTTTTTTGTTCTTTACTAACTAACTTTGGCACTTCTTTTAATCCCATCAAGAGAAGTAATATATTAAATGAGTAGAACAAAATCCTACATTTTCAAACGACGGCTGCCAATGGTAGAGTAGCAAATGTTTACCCTTCCGGAGCACCTGAGTTCAATCCCGGTTTTTAGTTGGGTTTCTGTTACTCGATCTTTAATTTTATGTGTATGTTTTGTAGATCGTTGTATATTCTTTTGTCCGTTTTCTTGTGTAGTCTGTTCAACGCTTTACAGATTATGATTACCCCTTTAGTATATTTAAACTCTTCTTACGTTAAAAACATGTTATACGTTTAGTGACATCGTGAACCATATGAATATACCAGAGGATTACTTGAATGATGTACAATTACGACGGATATCACGATAACGTATTGTACTAGTTGGACACGTTTTCACTTGGTCGCTACCTCTAAGGTTATCATCCGCCCAGTAGTCAATTCTTCGGCACTGACAGGGTTTATTAGATATATTTATTACTGAAATTTACAGTTCCTAAATAATCTAATTATCAATAAATCTAAGGTTCTCCTCTCTAATTCATAGGTGACCTTCACCGATTTTGGCTACCCTGTTTAGGCCCTTTGGTTCTATTGCTCCCAAAAATTTTAAATTATTTGGCTTTCCATTCTTTTGATTTTGAGCGTACCTGATGTAGGTTATTCCAGAAACACGTCGTGCGCACTAAATTTTATATCTACGTTTTTATTCCCTCCTTAATATGGTTCATTTGAGTATATGTGTTCTTGTTTTGCATCCATAAAACCTTTGTTCGTAATTCGATCATTAACTACCTATGCAATCAACGTTGTGAGTTCGACACACCATTGTGTGATAAAGTTTGCCAGTGACTTGCGGAAGGTCGGTGGTTTTCTCCGGGTAATCGTGTTTCCTCCACCAATAAAACTGACTGCCACGATACAACTGAAATATTGTTGAAAGCGGCGTGAAACACCATAACTCTAACGCTTTATATATTCTGTACATTACACAATTTGTAATGCAATACTTTTCTGTATGCAAGTAAAAAAAATATAATAAAAAAAATAGATGATCAGAATAATTCTATTCAATTTGTATTTGATTTAGAAACCACTTCAATCTTTCAATAAATAATGTGAAAAGACACGATATCCTCTTCTACATACACATACAGCCTGTATCAGAATTCATGACATTATTGTGTGGGTTCGTGAAATCTAAAGATATGAATTTAGATATTTCTCTACAAATATAACTGTGAAAAAAAAAATATTCATTCAATTACTAGTATAATAAATTTCATTTGAAAAAAGGCTGTAAAATGACGTTGTACGTCCTTGTATAATGTAATATGCTTTAATCTTGGTTCCAATACATTAATAATTCAATATATTACAGTTTACCATTAAATAAATATTTCATGGCAGAATTAGAACCGGTAATTTCTTAAAAGCAATGTCAATCAAAATAAATGTATCGAAAAGCAACTGTTATATTAGTATTTCGATGCTATCGCTGAGCTTACGCCAACCAATTTTTTTTTTTAATCTGAAAGGAAAGCAACTGTTATATTAGTGTTACGATATTATCATTCAGCTTATGCAAATCGTACTTTTTGTTTTTGTTTTGTTTTGTTTTGTTTCTTGTTTGTATGTTTGTTTGTTTGTTTTTACTTTGAAAGGAAAGCAACTGTTACATTAGTGTTACGTATTATCATTCAGCTGACGCCAACCGTTTTTTTTTTTAAATCTGAACGGACAGCAACAGTTATATTAGTGTTTCGACAGTAACGTTCAGCTTACACCAACCGTGCATAATTGTTGGTTTTTTGTTTTTTTTTCGTTTTTTTTTTAAATCTGAAATGAAAGCAATTGTTATATTTGTGTTTCGTATTATCGTACAGCTTGCGCCAATTGAGCTTTATTTTGTATGAAATGAAGGCGATCCACGAGATACACAACAGTGCATCGTTTTGATAGCCCATATAATACTGAAGTATCATAAACAACAAGAACAGGGATGATCTTGTCTGTATAATATTCAGCTATTATTATCCATTGACAAGTTATATAATAAAGGCTATGATTAAGAGATCTTGCAGATGCTACAATTCACCAATTAAGTGAAGCGACAGAAATGTCCAATGTACTGTAGAGGAAGTTGTCACGTTTTTTAGGTCAGCTAAAACAAGTTAATTGGTAAGTAAGGGTCGTCATATTCATAATTTCCCATACAATAAAGTAATTGTAAGAAATATGACGCTTTGTCTTGGTTATGTTTTAATCTGAACTATGGGGGAGATTTTTTCGAAACCTCCTGGTTTTATTTGTAGATGTCCCGTCGTCCAATCTCTTACCACTTTATACCAATCATTTCTATCTTTATATTTTTATCTGAGCCAATGAGAGACGATGTGTAATTGTCAATAATGTTTCCGAAATACGTGGTCTTAAAGATGGTCTTTCGTGTCGTCCAATCATTTGTACCTTTATATATTTATCTGAACCAATGAGAGACGATGTGTGATTGTCAATAATGTTTTCGAAATACGTGGTCTTAAAGATGGGATTTCGTGTCGTCCAATAATTTGTACCTCTATATTTTTATCTGAACCAATGAGAGACGATATGTGATTGTTAATAATGTTTCCCAAACCACCTGGAATTATTTGTGCATTTCGAGTCGTCCAATTTTTTTGTCAATTTATTCTATTGTGATCTTATGATTCACTACCATAGTCTTCTTAATAAGAATTGTCATCGCTGTACTGTTCTTTCGAATATACATGTATTGTTGTTGTACTTGTTTTCGTTGGGTATTAACTTTCGCGGGTAGTTAGAAAATGAGATGTTCTTTGACCTTTGAATTCGTTGTTTTGATACTTTACTCATAACTTCTCTTGTTACACAAGTCTTTCGTGGTGCATTTGTTTTTATCGCAATATTGTTACTATACACCTACTGCGTAAAATAGGACTTCAAGACAAGTGGAATGAAAGCCCTCGAGAGTGATGTTTTATCCGTTTGTAAACCACATGATTGACTAAGAGAAATGTTGTCCACTGAATCTTACATTTGATAATGTACAACAATAGGCTGACAAGATACCATGCACACAATGTGTCAATAGAATAAATAATGTGTTGGACTGTTGACTCTTCTGATCTAATCAAATGGCTGTGGGTGTCAAACAACTTGATTATTGTCGTCTGCTCTCCAAATATGGCATCTATTTGTACAGATTGTATATCAGATATTACATCATTTATACCATGCTTGTATCAATATTTCAACTAGGCAAAAAAGACATGTCGCTTTAGCTAAAGGAATACAAAAATGTATTTGTATCACAATTGATCAGGGATATGTTCCATTAGTCGGCAGCACAATCCGGTCTTGTTTTACCTCAGGGAGGACAGGACCGGATTGTGATTACGAAAAATGAGTCAGTCATGACTTATCATCGAATTTGTAACACAACACGACGAGAGCTGCTAGTGGAGCAAGACATGATTACCCTTCCAAAGCACATGAGTTCACCTCGGGGTTTGTTTTTTTTGGGGGGGGGTGGTGGGGGTTTGTAAGGTTAGTATTTCTCAATCTTAAGCTTCCTGTGTAGTGTTTTAAAGATTTGTTTTTCCTTTTTGGCCTTTGATTCTAATTTCCTCCTTTGGTACCTTCAAACTTTACATTTACATCGTGAACCTCACATAGAATATCTACATGTTTGTAAAAGACGCCTAGAATGCATTTTACAAATTAACACTAGCGTATATGAATTCTTTATATTTTTTTCAAATCTCCAATCCAATTTATATACATCGTTCAAAATTCTATAATGTCACATTTATTTCACAAGGTTTTTATTATTCACGAATATCATTAACTTCTTTTGATGTTTAATGAATAACTGAAATATAATATATATTTAAAATGATCAAATGTCATATGTCTGTCCTGTTGGTAATAATCTACAATCAACAAAGCGTTTACTTTATTAGAGAACTGACAATATAACTACAAGCATTCATTAACTCTGCTTTTGAACTGTCCATGATGATGTTGTTGTCGTTCCTTTATATGTGTTTGTTCTATTTTAATTGGAGTGAATATCAAGAGATTTGTTAATTTGTTTTGCATCTCTATATCAATTTAAAATATCAAAAGAAGGTTGATGTTTCATTTTCAAACTGTTGAACACGTTGTGCTTGTTGCGGATGTCCAAAATGAAAGACATATAATTTAATCGTTACATTTGTTTATTTTTTTTCGAGTTAATGCATGTGTTATAGTTATAGTTTTATATGTAATAATCCAGAATGTTATGAGACAACCATTTCTATATAAACAAAACCATTATTAAAATAATAGAGCTGCTGTCTTTACTATGCCAACCAAAAATGACTAACTTATAGTGACATTACGGTTTAGCATCTACAGGAATATGTTTCTCTTTCGTTCTGAATATGGCTAATCTTCGATAATTTACTTTTCTTTTGTTTTATGCTTTTGGTTTGTCTGGCATTGTTTATGTTTTTTGTTGTTTTTTGTGTTGTTGTTTTCTTTGTTTGTTGTTGTTGTTGTTGTTGTTTTTTGTTTTTTTTGGAGGGGGGGATATTTTTTTTGTTGCTCCTCAACTTTGGGTGTTAACTGTTATTTTCTATATTAAAAGAATCGAATATCACTGAAGACATTAAATACAGAAATGATATCGTTTCTAGTAATGTGGGCGAAAAAGTTTAAAGCGAATTAAAACAGTTGTATCATTACTGTTTGAAATTCAATTCGTGTGGGATGTAACACCATTTTGTCTAATCATAACAGCTTGACTGAAAATAAACATTTCAACCAGATATTAAAAACGTGTATCACTTTTATGAAATTTGAAATAATAATCTTTGTTCACATCAATTTTCATTCAACTTTATTAAATTAATTTTTATGATAAAAGACTCCCGCAGCTTGAAGTTAATTAAACATGGCGTAATGACATGGCTGATAGTTGTTATGTCATTGTCTATGAGAAACACTTAAAATCGAAATTGACATCACTCTGGTAAGTGACATGTAATTGTGACGAGTTTAATGGAGAAAAATGACAAAGAATGAATAAACATATATATTTTGGTAATAAAGTTATATAATAAAATATTGGTATTAAGTTACTGATAACATAATAAAGTATTTCACAGCATGTTGTACGTAATCATGCATAAAAACGAAGGCAATATATTTAAAGCATATTCTTAGCATATTCCAGTTGGTTAAATTTTAGTAACATTTTAATCACTACGTTGGTCTCATTTCCGCATGAGAATTCCCGCCAATTTCCTTTCGATGGTCATTAACGAGGGAAATTAACAACTTAGACAAACGATAGAGAAAATCGAAGGGACGATCAATAATGGACCTTTCTAGAGAAACTTGCAACATTGGGTACACAAGACACAAGACGAAGACAAACAAAATTAAAGAAAATACAACAATACGTGTTGGATATCACATTACGTGAACAAGCACAAATAACGTAAATAAGACATTATCCCTGCTACGAACAACTGAAGGTAAAGACGAACCGAACATCGTTTTTATCGTAACGGACATCACAACACGGAAATAAGAACGTAAAGATACATAATGGACAAAACAAAAACTAAAAATATGAGCAACACACACCCCCCACGAAAAAACCAGGGATGAAAAACTCAGATGTTCGCGAAGGGTAAGCAGGTCCTGCTTCGTATAAGACACCCGTCATGTTACTCATATCTACAGTCAAATCCGGCAAAAGTCTTGGCAGTGATAGAGGAAAGAAACAATATACTTCAAAATTAAAACATCCATTGTCATTTGAGATATGGTTATTTCGTAACGATCAACCAGATCGTGATGACGACCGTAAAATGTTTGTAGCAATGACTTCAACTTGGCATTGTTTGAGTAATGTTTTATAGATTATTGTTTGTCCTTTTTCTTTTCTTTTTTCCCATTTGCCATTGCACTGTCTGTCATTCTCTGATCTACATCTTCTGATTACCCTTCTGTATCTTCAAATTGTTCTTACTACTTTCCAACTGACAAAATTGTCGTCTCGCCGAGATACTCTGACACTGATCAAGTCTCTCGGCGAGACGAGCATGTTGTCGTTGTTAAAGCATTAACTTTATAAAGTTAATACTTAAGACTCGTTATAGCTAAGTTAAACATATTTAAACATATATTTGCCCAAATGTGCAAAATGGATAAGACACAATTTAAGCAAACTGATGAAGTCTTCTCATAAGCCTCGTCATCATAATATGTGAAAAAAAAAACCTGTATGTGGAATTCATAACGTACTGGTTGTACCTTAATAAAGATTATCTATTTTATTTATGGAGAAATCTATTTCATGCTATCATGTATAGATAAATGCAATATTGCGATTGCATTGTAGCGCCGATTAGAAAAAAAAACATTAGCTTTGCGCTGTTCTTTCAATTAAAGACTATTAAACAGGAAGATGAACGTGTCGCCATATTGGATTTGAAGAATTTGTTAACTGTTATCACTATTTTCTTTGTTAATACGTTTTACCATATAATAACAATATTATTGACTGATGATACTAAATGTATCCGCAATGAAAAAAATTACCAAAGGTCGTAATAAAAAAAAATCATTTATTTGTTTTCTGTTTTTATTGTATCCATAATTATTAAATTTAAAAGAGGCAAAATGCATCTTTGTTGAAAGAATGTTTTAACTTCCAAAAACATAGAAAGCTTCACATATTGTTTCCTGGTGGTCATGATTTTAT
Organism: Gigantidas platifrons; assembly: GCA_002080005.1. Taxonomy (NCBI): domain Eukaryota; kingdom Metazoa; phylum Mollusca; class Bivalvia; order Mytilida; family Modiolidae; genus Gigantidas; species Gigantidas platifrons. The sequence continues at coordinate 275,250 of MJUT01020061.1, read as the reverse complement.
GGTAGTTTGATTTACAAATACATATGCAAGCAGTTCATATCGCCGTTAAATTTGTTAGTTCGAATCCCGCTTTTAGTTGTGATTTCGAATCACGCTCATGGAGTAGTGTACTCGATACAATACCATGTGATACAATTTCTCAGTGACATAGGACAGGTCCGTGGTTTTCTTTAGATGCTCCGCTTCCCTCTCCAAATATCTGTCGATATCCCGTATGTCAGAGGTCAGATTTCCAACCGACCAATGAGTGACTGCCCATCAAAATATTGAGTTATAAGATTTCAGAGAGCATGAATGAAAAAAAAAAAACCTAATTTGAATAGTTTTGTCGATTTATCCATTTTAGAATGCCATTGACTTCATTACAATCTCATTTATGTTTAATATATGGAGTTTTAACCAGTAAAAGCCAGTATTCCGTCATCTGGATTTTATTTACTACAGCAGTTTCATTACTGGCATAGCTAGATATTCCAGGTAAGAACATTTATGTATATCTTATACTGACAATCGTTTTTATTCCATTGCAATGAACATATCTAAAAGAGGAAACACTAATGAAAACTAGCATCAAATAAATGCTTTTTCCTCAAAATTAATTGAAGTAATGTAATATCTTTATAACCTCTGTCTACATTATTATACTGTGCTCAAAAAGGAAACAGTTAGTTTAAAATAGATACAAATAAATGATTACTTTTAATTAAACCGGAGAAGTGTGATATCTATATTAAATTATAAACTGCATAGTCTCTAAATTAAAAGGAACTATTTCTACCGTTCACGAAGAAATAGTAACCTTAGAAACATTAAAGCAAAACATGTGGAAATGCAAATAAAAGTAAAAAGAGTTTGACGATACCAAAGGGGCAATCAGAACCCGTACATCTGACAAATAAATATGAATACGATTTAGCATCCTGACCAATGCTCTGATTACTCTGTTATCATTAAAAATGATTGACCCCACACATGATGAAATAAAGACGTTATATAAACCGGAAGTTTCATTGCGAATGAATTGTTTCCAAATATTAAGTGTTTAAAATTGAAAACAGTTGAATTCAGTAAATTTCTGAGTCATGCTACGGAAAATATGAAAAATTGGTCTGAAGTGATGGTTGTCCAAGTTCAACATATAGCGCTACACAACAACAAAGTTTTTCGATCATTTTTATTGATTGATTGATTGTTGGTGTTTATCGTCACTTTCAGCAATATTTCAGCTATATCATGACGACCAGTTTTAGTAGTGGAAGAAGCCGGAGAACCCGGAGAGAACCACCGACCATGAGAAAGCAACTGGTAAACTTTATCACTTACGACTGCGAGTCGAGTGCACCCTATTTTGTAATTTACAAAGCCGGGGGCGAACCCACGCCGTATTGGTGATAGGCTTGTATGAGTTGTTAGGTAATCCAACTACCTAACTCATTGAGCCACCTAGGCACTCGATCACTTTTATATGGGTTTAAACATTAAATAAATATAATTTAATATGAACATCTCTAGCTATCTCGCATGATTACTAATAAAGGCAGTCACTTAACAGACTGGAATAATTTCTTCTAAGAAAATTAAATGAACCACTTTGGCATTAGGTAGAGATGATTCTAATTTATAATAGAAATTCGATTTTTCTTTCCAAAGAAAGTCAACCAACTTCACTATATTACAATACTAGTATATTAGAACCAGAGAAATGATGTATTAGCTGTAATTATTCGTTATTAAACTATTCCGAAGTACAAGTGTGATAAAATTAACAATATTTCTAAAACAATTATATTTTATATTAATTTTTTTATTCTACAAGTGCACAAAATATAATGTGACAATTACGACATACAAATCAAATACAGTATCCACCCCTTCTTATAAGGCCACTCCCACCAAACGACACCTCTAATATCAGGCCAGATATGAGATTTACTAAGATAGTAAAACACTACTAAATTGTTCTCCTCAAGAAAGAACACCCCTCTTATAAGGCTGTTTATTTTTCAAATCGAAGTAGGACTGACTTTATAAGAGAGGGACTATTGTACTCTTGGTAATGGTGACGGTTTCAAGGGATCAATCCACAGAACCACCGAACACGTCCCCACGTGGCGGATATGGGATGCCATCTCGGTGGGGTGTCATGATATAATACGTGTAGCGTGCCTGGGCGTTGACCATAGTGGGTACAACTTTAGAAGAGGGTATCACACCTTGCACGTTAAAAAGTATGTGTAGATTTAGAAAAAGTGCAAGCATATGGTAGCCGCAACAAAAGACTGAATTGGTTAGTTCACTATCCAACTCCCGTTATATTACCAGAAGTCACTGTCTCGGTTGTCCCATTTGTCATTCATTTCTGTATGAAAAAGATGAAGAATCCAAAGAGGTAATCAGAAGCTAGAAATCGAATAAATACAGACAATACAATAGCCGCTAGAGAAAGAAGAAAAAGGCAAATATTCAAAACCCTATACAAATAACTAAAGATTGAGCAACACAAACCCACTAAAAACCCAACCTGTCGTGATCGTGATCGGATGGTGATTGGATTTATGACTATCTGTGCAATCAATGTCTATCATCATTTAAGTTGTGAGCTCGAATTCCGCTCCGATACAACATCATGTTATAAAGTTTGTCAGTGACTTGTAACAGACCACTAAAAACCGGGGTGAATTCTTATATATTTATGAACTTTTTTCATATATATTGATTCATGATGTTAAATAATAAATGCTTTTCCCGTTTATATCTTATTACATATGCATGTGTCAATATTCATTCGTCCATACTTAACTCGCCATGAGTCATTAGTCAAACAATCTTTAAGGTTGCAATTAGACTCTATAATGGGAATATTATATGATCCCTCACAAATATAACATGACTATGAATGTTATCTGTGTAAGGATTGTATTCATTATTATAAAATACAAATGTACTTCAATTAGAAATACAAAATGTATATGAAAATTTTGAAGACTCCAAACCAAAAGTGTAATCAGGAGCCGTAAATCAGAAGAGGACAAACAATGCAATGTCAAAAAAGAAAAGGAACAAGAACACAAAACAATGATCAACAAAACACTACACAGAAGCTAAGGATTAATCTTTCATTCATGTTTTATTTAATTTTTTTTTTTTTTTTTCATTGCACCAAAATAATTATTGGTATTCATGAATATTGTGTCACGATGTCGTGTACCTTATCATGTGGCGATAATTCCTGCTGATGATTACATAAAAATGAAATATTTAGACATGACACAACATACTCAAACCAATGGAAAATACATCGTCATGTAAATTACATTAATACTGATTATATTGTCACCTATCAAACAATGAGTATGTATTGCTAATGTATTGTAAGAAGAGTTTGGAGATACCAAAGGGGTATTTAGAATCCGTAAACCGAAGAAGGAATGATAGACAACATAATGGCCAAATGAAATGGAATAAACAATGATCTACAAAACGCTACAAAGAAAACTAAAGATCGAGCAACACGATCCCCGTTAAAAACCGAGGGTGAACTCAGGTGCTCCTGAAGGGTAAGCAGTTCCTGCTCCAATAGTGGCACCCGTCGTGATACTCCAGTTCTCTTCTACATTATACACGTAATGTCATAAGACGTTTTACAAATAGTCTTTTAACACCTGTACATCGTATAACCTATATAGTATGGCTTTTGTCCTTTTCTATGTGAGATGATCCACCACAACCCCGCTACTTTTTATTGAACTACCTCTACCAAACCGGTCATATATTAGTGTGTTAGGGGTCAGAGGTCATATATTAGTGTGTTAGGGGTTAGAGGTCATATATTGGTGTGTTAGTGTTATCGATTTGGCCTCTTTCTACGATTTTTCTATTGGATTTTGGAACTGTTCCAACAGAGTGGTATGTTTTATTTTTCCTTTTATTCCTAAATGTAATGATTAAAAAGTAATGTTATCGTTCCTCGTGCAGCCTTAGATGAATTTGGCTAACATGTTTAGACTCTTACTTACCGTTTTCTTACTCCAAAACATTTATTGGAATACTTGGCTTTCTAATGTTTTGACTTTGAGAGTACCTGATGAAGATTATTCCTGAAACGTGTCGTGCACACTAAATTAGATATCTACGTTTTTATTTTATGATACTTGATATATAATTCTTTACACGTAAAAATCCTCGTATTTATCAAAGAGACCTGTGCAATGCAAGTTCTATAATTAGATTGAGGTTAGCCCTGATGTAACATTTATAAAGTACAATGTCATTCTTTTGTAGAAATTCTCTCGAGCCTTTGTTCATTTATGTTTGTACCGTTGCTGTTTTGTTTTCCTGATTAGTATTCTTTAAAACGAAGAGAAATGCAGATTATCAACGATATTTCTGAATGAGTGAATTACCCTTGTACATAAAACACATAAAATAGCTCAAACACAAGGGAAAATTAATACAAAGCAAAAATTATAAAATTCCCCATTGACGCCAGCAACTCCTCAGATATAATAGTGTTATTACTTAAATTGACTCCCTATAGATCGAATACTCCGCTAATATTAAGTACACCCGTGGTTTCTTCGACATTGACTGTGTTTTGTACAGTGATTGTTATTACTACAGTAGAAGCACATATTTATAGAACTTTCCGACTGTTGTATGATTGATTGATTTTTTTGTGTTTAACGCCACTTTCAGCAATATTTCAGCTATATCATGGCGACCAGGTTTAATGGTGGAAGAAGCCGGAGAGGACGATCATTAAATTCCGTTTAGTGGGCCATTGTTTGTCGCTTTGTCCTTTTTCTTGTCGACATGATATTGTCTGTCCTTCGATTCTTCCATTTACTGTTTATAATTACCGGTTTTGTCATACGCAAACTTTTCTCACAAGTTGATACTTATTCTTTTCACTGAGGGCTAATAATTAACGTAACTCAAAAAAATGTAATGAAAATCATGAACTTTTGCTTTGTAAATTTCAAAATGTCACATCAAAGAATAAAACCGATCATCACTAATAATGCAAAATACATTAATTTCATTTAAACAAATAACTATTAATTCTTCCTCGTAGTTTGGAGATATAGCTTTCTTACGTGAATTTTGTCATCTCTACATAGCAAATGTATCATCTAAAATGTCAACATAAAGACAATCATTTACGAACTACAGTGGGTGAATGTTTATTGCTTAACGCCAACTCAACATTTTTTCAGCTATATCATAGCGAGAAAATGTTAGTTTTCAATGATATGATGATAACGTCTGCTTACATTTTTTTTATAGTTCAATGTAACAACAGTCCATGGTTATACACGCCCCCGCCCCCCACTCGGACACATTATCCTGTTTCCGAACCAACCAGTTTATGATCTTTCTTCTTAATGATGCGTGATTAGCGGAGATGTAATAAATACCAATTTAATAGTCTTTGGATTGACTCAATCGGGGCTCGAACACACAATCCACCACAATTGAGTAAGCTAACCATTACACCACCGATGCGGTATTTACGAAATACAGTAAACTTGATCTATGAAAAGAATATTTAAACAGTGCTGCTCAACAATCCTACTAATATCAACAAAATGAAAAATCACCTCTCGCACAACGGGTGCCAGATGTGGTGCAGAAACTGCTTACTCTTCCTCAGCACCCGAGTTCACCCCAGATTTTTAGTGGGGATCGTGTTGCTCAGTATTTATTTTCTTTGTAATGTTTTGTAGATCGTTGCTTGTCCTTTTTTCTTTTTCTTTTGTCTATTGCATTGTCTGTCTCGCTATGATATAGCTGAAATATTGCTGAAAGTGGCGCTAAACACAAGAAATCAAATCAAATTGTATTGTCTGTTCTTCTGTCTACGGCTTCTCATTACCCTAGTGGTATCTTCAAACCTTTCTCACCTTATTTGAAGATTGTCGTGTTCAATCTTCAACGACAAAGGTAGATTAATTGTTTTCAAATGGAGCTGAATAAATATATTTGCATGCGTTTTACTTTATTTTATCAAACAACAGACGATACTAACATTCCCTGGTTATGTGACTCGAGTCTAACAGAAAACACCTGTCCAGTCTCATTGTGGGATATACAAACTCTGTATGCATAACGCAATGGTGGTGGGTGACCCCACCATACGGTCGAAACCACCATAAAGTCGGTCCATCAGCGAAAAAATAGAACGGTCCTCGTGATATAAAATATATTCGGATTGTCTTTACCTCATTACATCCAGTTGTTTGTAGGAGGGCTTGTGTCCTATGTACGTTGTTTGTAGGAGGGCTTGTGTCCTATGTACGTTGTTTGTGTAAAGTGGTGTACATATATTGTTTTGTGGTTTTGCTTTGCTTGTCTTCGTCTTGTGTACCCAATGTTACCAGTTTCTCTGGATTGGAAATTCTTGATTGCCCCTTCGGTTTTCTCTAAATTTTATTGACATTTGTAGGAAATAAATGTAGGCATATAAAAGAGGAAATCGAAGTCCCATAATACTCATAAATACTCAAAAAAAGAAAACGAACATGAAAGACTTATCAACTTCCACAACAGTATTTGTAAATTAGATCTTTCAAAGATTTAATTAGTCTGGGAGTGTGGTATCCGATTTTCACTGATAAATGTTTTAGACAACACCTCTGGGAAACAATACATACAAAACATTAGATTAAATCTCTACAAGTTTGACGTTATCGATAGTTGTGCGTTTTATAGCTATTTATGGAATTCGTTGTTGACAAGGGGTAGTCGTGGTTGTGATCGTATGGTAGTTGGATTTACAACTACCTATACCATCAGTGCATATCACCACTAGCGGTGTGAGTTCGAATCATGATCATGGTGAGGTGTACTCGATATGATATTATATGATAAAGTGTGTCAGTGACTTCGGGTACTCCGGATTCCTCCATCAATAAAACTGACCGCCATGATGTAACTGTGATATAGTGTTGAAAGTGGCGTTAAACACTAATCCATTGTTGGCAACAACTGTTTAAGCTTTGTTTTCATAAAAAAAATATAATTATATTTGAAATCAAGATCTCTGTGGGAGCAATAAATGTATTTATATATTATTAATACATGTATATGGTGGAAATGATAGCTTTGATGTAATTGTTCTTTCAGGAACGAGATACAAGATCATTACTTTATACGATGGCGGGTCAATGGGCATCGACGTCCCCGAAATGGTCAATTTACTCGATACCATACTGAGTCGTTGTTAAATTGGATTTTAATTTAATCTAATTCAGCTTATAATAAAATAAAGATATTATCTATTTTATCTTTTATATTTTGGCTCGTCTTCTCATTTCTTATTGTTGTACAAATTCACATTTCACAATACTAACTAACATCCTTGATTATCAAATCAATAAACAAGAAGTCGCCTTCGATTTCCACAATATTTGTTAATTACAATTCTCGGTGTTTTACATTGAAATCAGAGGACAAATCAAATTTATGAACATATTTTAAATTTACAGTTCCTAAATAATGTAAGCTGAGGTTCTCCTTCCTCAAACATAGGTCACTTTAACCTACTTTAGCTATCCTGTTTAGACCCTCCTTCCTCAAACATAGGTAACTTTAACCTACTTTAGCTATCCTGTTTAGACCCTCCTTCCTCAAACATAGGTCACTTTAGCCTACTTTAGCTATCCTGTTTAGACCCTCCTCCCTCAAACATAGGTAACTTTAGCCTACTTTAGCTATCCTGTTTAG
>MJUT01020061.1:237794-264782 GCA_002080005.1 Gigantidas platifrons | reverse complement strand
CCTACTTTAGCTATCCTGTTTAGACCCTCCTCCCTCAAACATAGGTAACTTTAGCCTACTTTAGCTATCCTGTTTAGACCCTCCTTCCTCAAACATAGGTAACTTTAGCCTACTTTAGCTATCCTGTTTAGACCCTCCTCCCTCAAACATAGGTAACTTTAACCTACTTTAGCTATCCTGTTTAGACCCTCCTTCCTCAAACATAGGTAACTTTAGCCTACTTTAGCTATCCTGTTTAGACCCTCCTCCCTGAAACATAGGTAACTTTAACCTATTTTAGCTATCCTGTTTAGACCCTCCTTCCTCAAACATAGGTAACTTTAACCTACTTTAGCTATCCTGTTTAGACCCTCCTCCCTCAAACATAGGTATCTTTAGCCTACTTTAGCTATCCTGTTTAGACCCTCCTTCCTCAAACATAGGTAACTTTAGCCGATTTTAGCTATCCTGTTTAGACCTTTTGGTTGTATTGCTTACAAACACTTTTAAGTGATTTGGCATTCCTGTCTTTCGATTCTGAGCGTGCCTGATAGTGGTCGTTACGGCAGTTAGTCCTGCACACTGGGCCAGATATCTGCGTTTTTATTTTATAAATTCCAATTGTCTACGTTTGGTCTTCCCATATAAGATGAGGATTATGATCTTCCCTTACTATGCAATATACCACAATTCTAGTGGACTCTGTAGAGGACTATCATCACTATGCCAGAAAAAGAGGAAAAAGAAAAAGGAGGGGTTGGCACCCTTTTAGAATGGGCTAAAACTGTTAGGTCATTGTTTCAAAATCGAATCAAAATGCTCAAAACGCCAATGAGCACAAAAGCAACATCTGTATTCAAAGATCATGATGCTGCAGAAACCCTCTCCATAATTCACAACAGATATGTTGTAGTTCCTGCAGATAAGCCCCTTACAACATCGTATTTATCTGCAAAAAGCATTAAATAGACTTCTTAAGGATAAAATTAGGATTGGATAGCTCACGAAGTAATCCTATTAATACAGCCACGACGCTATCAAAAGAGAACAGATGAAAGATGTGTATTGTTATAAATGCTGTTATAGTGACAACCAGAACCTTTGAACCGTAATGAAAGCGAGAGGTTTGGCGCCGTAAAATCTATCCACCATTTCTTTAGAAATGCCTATACCAAGTCAGGGTCATTGCGGTTTTCCTAGTTTTCCGGTTGTTGACTGATTTTGTCTGTTTGTTGATTTATGAATTTTGACTTTCCCTTTGGAAGATTGCTCGGAGTTCGGTAATTTTTTTATTACCCTTATTTACTGTACAGGATACCAAATTCAATTACACCAGTGTCCATACAAAAACTGTTATATCGCGGATGCTCCATGTTTTCTACCAAACCTCTTTCTAAACTTTTAAATTCTATTTATACAACTGTCACAACAGGTCTCCAGACAAATCATGATACCTGATTTTCTAGAATAGTCGTTAATCAAATGTGGATATTAAAAAACTCCAAAGACTTGCTGAATACGTTCTAGATCTTTGTTTGTAGCAACGTAACAACATTTGATGTCTCTACCTTATATTTAGACATGCCACATGCGCTACTAAAATCTAGAATTAAGGAATTGGTTCAGCTTCAATAACGGAGAACAAAGGTAGCAGTGTCCTGTTATAGGTAGAGACAATTCTTACTTTTTCAAAAGCTATTCAAAATCTAATAATAAATATAAACAGGACGAGATCATTTAAATATTATATTTTTTTTCAATGACATATTTGAACTGTTTGGTAGACGTGTGTTTCAACAAAAGATTGGTAATCCAATGGGTACGAATTGTGCTCCGTTACTCGCCGATTTGTTTCTTCATGCTTATGAGGCATATTTTCTTCAGGGCTTCTCAAGAATAAAGATAAAACAAATTAGCCCAGACCTTTTATTCCAGTTTCTGCTATGTAGATTATTTTTCTCACAGAACAATTCTCGATTTGTTGATTTTCTGCATCGCATCTATCCAAATGAGCTTGAAGTTAATGATACTACTGACATTCAAATGGTTGCTTGACCTTTCTCTTGTTGAGAAATTGCGGTTAATTACAGTTAGACAATTGGAGAATCTATATATCCAAGACAGGAAACTTAAAATAATGATATTTTAATGAATATCATCGGATCATGAAGAAACTATAAATCTTACTCTGTTAATATGTAATATGTCATGGATTGGGTAACGGGTCATATAAGTACATTATTTCTTTTAATGCTGGTGTACTGAAGACAATATCTTCAAACATGAAACCCAATGGTATCAATTTACAAAAGAGATGAAAAATTATACGACATGATATGATATCAGTTACATGCTCTGGGTGAAGCAGTGCAGAGTTTATTTACCCGGGTAGATGTTTGTTTGTTTGTTTGTTTGTTTGTTTGTTTGTTTGTTTGTTTGTTCGTTTGTTTGTTTGTTTGTTTGATGGTGTTTATCACCACTTTCAACAATATTTCAGTTATATCGTGACGGTCAGATTTAGTGGTGGAGGAATCAGGAGGACCCGGAGAAAACCACTGACCTGTGGCAAGTCACTGACAAACTTGATATCATGATGTTGTACACCTCGCTCTGATCAAGATTCGAATTCACGACATCAGTCGTGATGGCCACTGATTGCATAGGCAGTTGTAAATCCAACTATTATACGATCACGTCTACGACGGCCCCGAAACCGGATAGACAAAGTCGTGGTATAGACTATATATAATCGACTATAGGGCTCATACTCAAAAGCAGTGTGTTATGTGCAATATTAACATACTTCCATTGAATTTAAAGGTATCACTCTAATATCATGTTTTGGATGGTGAAACACAGAAGTTGCATACAAAATTTCAAGAAGATATCTCTCATAGTTTTTGAGTAACAAGCAAAAGGGTACCGAAAAATTTGCACAAATATGGCGTTATGGACTTGAAATTTGTTTATTTTTAGACCAAAATTTACTTTTCAAAATAGGAAAACAACAAAACTATTTTAATATAAATCTTTATAAAATTTAATCAGGATTACTTTGATACCAAATTCATGAAAATCGGACATCAATTGGAGAAATTATCAGGCTTTATCCAAAAGGTATGTTTCTATCAGAAATCTGTAGGGTCCGTAACCAGTAAAAAAATCTTCTAGAAAACTCTGTCAAAAGATTGATATTTTCATGTTTGAAGATGTAAAATATGCAGAATAGTTATAATCAGTCAAAATATGAACAATTGTAGACACAATAAAAACTGCAGAACAGAAAATATGGTTACGGACACTACAAAAACCATGTAACTATATTTAAGAGTGTAATTATAATCTTGTGTGAATAAATGTTAATTAAAAAGAGAAATAACAAGTAATTCTGAGTAGTCTTAACATCATGCCAACTTCAGACATTATAGATCATAGAAAACATGTTGCTTTTAAGAATAACAGTACTTGAATGTTCAGCTCTGCTGCAACACTGCATTGCCCTTTATTGTGTTTTACCCGTCTAGTAATAATAAATGCGATATTCTAATTTCTGAATCTGGTGGAACATGTTCCAATCATGCGCTATTGAGGTGGTGGAGACAATTGATAAATGATAAGGATAATAGAATTAGAGAAGTCTTTAGTTCAGATAGTGTAATACATATTCTATACATGTATTTAATGAATAATTTAACATTATATTCTTGAAATATGAGTGGAATTATGATCACAACGTTTTGTCTTGTGCAATTTATTTCTGAAAATAAATAACGGGTATAATCCTTACATAGAAACTATTGAAAAGGACATTACCTCTGTGTCTATATCTGTATATCAAATTTATAATTACAATGCTTAAACACTGAAAGATTTATTGGTACTGAGTTTAAAAACTAGTCCTGTGGATCCTTAGTTATATGAAAAATCTGTAGAGGTTATAGAAATGAACTAGGGATGCATTGTCTATCTTTGCTATTATAGTAATGATGGTGGTGATACCATGGGAATATTTTTGATTACACCATTTTCAACTTCAAATATAGCTAGATCTACAGGTCACCAGTATTTCAATGGGTCTATTGTCTTGTCATGGTGGATAAATATGCACCATAATTTACACGCATTTTCACTACCTGTAAAAGAGCACATGTAGAATAATATTGGAAAATACTAATAACTTAATTGCAGCACCGTATCTATATAAGAAAAACAACTGCATGTAAACATGAAGGTAAGGTTGGGGTTATCGCTACAAAAATTCTACGGTCGTCATCACGATCTGGATGACTGTTACGAAATATCCGTATTACAAATGACAATGGATCTTTTACTTTTTACGTATATTTTTTTTTCTTTCCTCTATCACTGCCAAGAATTTTACTGTTTTTATTATATAGTAATAAATATTCTTCTATTAATTTCAATGGAAAATAATCGTGCAATATATCCTTGTATTTGCACGCTAAGTATCGTCATTTTCAGAAAAGTACTGATGCGTTCCGAATTTGGTCCTAAATTTATTGCATCATTTGTCGTTTGGTAAATAAAAATGGCGGAAGATGATATCACCAGGCTGCTGCAATATGTGAGGAAATTCTACCGGAGGAAAGCAATGCGGACGGTATTAATGTGGACAAACAAACAAAAATACTGATAAAATGTATATTGCAATGGTTCAAATATGAATATTTGAAGTAGTTCAATATTCCACTTAAATATAATAAAATACACAATATAATTTAAAAAAAATGCTTTAGGCATAAAATATTTATTACTATATAATAAAAGGGTTATTGCATGAATAATGATGATTATTATACTTCGTGTAAGTTTCTGTAGTGATATTTGGTACTGTAATATTTTGGCGTATTACCTGGGTAATATTTTGGCATATTCCCTGGACAATTAGACACTCGGTATAATAATGATATTAATGTGGTCTTGTCCAGGTAATATGCCAAAATATTACCTCCTCTTCGGGTCGGGTAATATGTCTCTCAGACCTGGGTAATATTTTGGCATATTACCTGGACAAGACCACATTATTATATAAATATTGTCCCTTTGCAATAAAGCAAATATGATATACTGTTCGGGACAATATTCACCAATATTCAGGCAATAACCCTATAATATGAGTGGGTGGTACGGCGGGTGTCTTATAAGCAGCAGAAACGCTTATCCTTCATGACCACCTGGGTTCATCTCCGGATTTTGGTAAGGTTCGTGTTGCTTATCTTTTTAGTTTTCTGTGTTGTGTTTTTTGTTTTTCTTGTCTTCGTCCTGTGACTGTTGTACCCATACTGGATTGTCCTTTCGGTTTTCTATATTATTTGTTATGACACACATTTCCATTACTGACTTCCAGTAAAAAAAATACGTTTAACATGGGTAGTATTATTTTCGTTGCATTTCTGCGAAAATAATGTTATCCATGTTAAAGGTTGATACAAACTATTGTTTTCATGACTTATTTCTTAAGAATCATAACCATCGTAGATGAATGAGAAAATTTCACGTAGGTTGTTATTGATGGCTTCCGAACACAACATTACGTCGTACAGAGAATAAAATAAGTGCAAGAGATTACCATAACTCACAAAGGTATTATCGTCATATAAAATTATGCATTTTAAAATTTCCACGTAAAATGTCCATAAAAGATTCCTCTAAAACATCAATTTACAAATGATACATCAAAGAATATTAATTAATTCAATTTTATATCAAATTACTAAAACCAGTTTGAAGATGGCCATTGGGTAATCTGAAGCCGTAAATTAAAGAAGGAACGTGTAAGGACGATGGACGGTGATACCTATGTCTACTATGGCTGCTACGCAAAAACGACCACCATCAGAATGCTGGATCCAACAAATACAGCTTTCTGATTGGATAATTTTGAAGTACGAGTACAAAAATGGTACTCGAATGTTTTATGACCGTAAAAACAGTCATTAGCCCTTTATAAGATTATTTTAACATTTTTGTATTTGCATTGTATTTTAATTTTAATGCTTTATTTATTGTATTTTGTGCAATAAATGCAATAAACACGTAGATATCATTCAGTGTGAACAACGATTTTCTGAGATAACCTTCATCAGGTACGCTCAAAGCCAAAATATTCGAAAGCCAGATTATTTTAAAGTCTTTGGGAGCAAAAGAGCCGAAGGCTTAAACAGGATAGCTAATTGTGTCAGTTAATATTTTAGTACAAAAGAGACCCACTGTTTCTAACATTCACATTTTAGCACAATTCTATCGTACAAGAAGAGTTTGAAGATACCAAAGGGGTAATCAGAATCCGTAAATCGAAGAAAAACAGACAACAAAATAGCCAAATGGACAAACAACGATCTACAAATCATACACAGAAAACTAAAGATCGAGGAACACCATTGAACTTTTCCGCTACAGTGAAGTTCATTATTTAATGAAGTAATGATCAATTAACATGATGTAACATTATAATTACACGAGAGGATGCGTAATGCAGCTTGATATTACAGGTACTTAAAACACTGATTGTGAAAAGTATAAAATCTGTGTTAATGAAATAATGATAATTAGCATAATTATCACAACCCCGCCACTTTTTATTCGAGTAGCCGTACCACGCCAGGAGAGTGGGTGATCATGTATGTTTGTGTAAGGGGCATCGATTCTCCTTCTTTCTACTATTTTTTGCAACTGTTCTAACAGTGCTGTATTTTTGTTTTTCTATTGTATTTTGCAACTGTTCTGACAGTGCTGTATTTTTGTTTTTCTATTGTATTTTGCAACTGTTCTGACAGTGCGGAATTTTTGTTGTTCAATTTGTTATGTGAAAGTACAAATACTATATCGTTTTAACTGTTTTTGAATCGAAATGAGGTCAACATTTTTTCCAGAAAATTAAAATATTTAAGAACGCCGCATGATATTCTCTGACAATATGAAGCAATTCAATAATTACGAATAACTCTTCCAGAGCAGCTGTGTTCATCCTCCGGGTTTTAAAGTACTTCGTACTGCTCTTTATCCTTTTTGGTATCTTCAAACTTTTCGTCATTAAAAAAAAACTGATCATGGCGTCTGAGAATAAAAAATAAATATCAGTAAAACAGTAAAATACATTGTATATGCCCTTCAAGAGCATGTTGAGAGTCACTGATAATTCAAATACACTTCATACAAATATGATGTGTTACGGGAAACTATTTTGTGAGACGAAGAATTAACGTTTGGAGACGCCTAAAGGGGTATCAGAAGCCGTACATGGAAGGACGGACAATACAAGGACCAAAAGAAAAGGGAAAAAGGGACAAACCAATGGTCGGCAAAATAATACACTGACAACTAAAGATTAAACAATACGAACACCACGAACAACTGGGGATGAACTAAGGTGCTCCGAAAGGCCGGAAGGGTAAGCAGTTCCTGGAAATAGGATGAAAAGCTATTGTATTTTATTGATCCTGCATGTTTGCAGATAACAAAAAGTACCTCGAAAATAACTAGTCGGTGGTAATGAAAAGTAATTATAAACTTAACGTGTAAATGTAGGATTTCTTACGAAATAATATAAAGACGTAATCGAACATATCGTCAAATAAGATATCGTATAACTGACCTTACAAAATCTCATTATTTTTAACGTCTAAAGAACATAAATCTGATTTTGCTAAATTGCAAATTACACAATGACAATAAAAGCTGATTAGACAAACCTTCGGCATTCCAATTAGAATACAAATCTTCTGTTTGCTTGTCAGCTGTATAAATCCACATTAGTTCATAAGACAAATACAACGCCTTAACTTTATTGACATAAGAAAACCCTTTTCTTAGATTGTATCCGGCGAGAATTAATTTGTCTTGTTCCGTATGTACTTTATTTTGAAATTGATAGTCAACTCATTGACAAAGCAGATGCATTCTGTATTTCCTATTTATGGGCTGCTAAGGCGTAGGTCACATCTAGGGATACTTCATTGTAGAAAATAATTGGGAGACCTCATTTTGCAATGTACAAGCTACACTTCAAGATAGACATTATTTAGTTTAAAGAAGAGTATGAAGATAACAAAGGGGGGTAACCAGAATCCGTAAATGGAAGAAGAGTATTAAGATAACAAAGAGGTAACCAGAATCCGTAAATGGAAGAAGGACAAGTAGTACAATGCATGACCAAAAGATAAAAGACAAAGGGATAAACAACGATCTACTAAACACTACACTGAAAACAACGATCTACTAAACACTACACTGAAAACAACGATCTACTAAGCACTACACTGAAAACAACGATCTACTAAACACTACACTGAAAACAACGATCTACTAAACACTACACTGAAAACAAAAGATCTACTAAACACTACACTGAAAACAACGATCTACTAAACACTACACTCAAAACAACGATCTACTAAACACTACACTGAAAACAAAAGATCTTCTAAACACTACACTGAAAACAACGATCTACTAAACACTACACTGAAAACAACGATCTACTAAACACTACACTGAAAACAAAAGATATTCTAAACACTACACTGAAAACAACGATCTACTAAACACTACACTGAAAACAACGATCTACTAAACACTACCCTGAAAACAACGATCTACTAAACACTACACTGAAAACAACGATCTACTAAACACTACACTGAAAACAAAAGATCTACTAAACACTACACTGAAAACAAAAGATCTACTAAACACTACACTGAAAACAACGATCTACTAAACACTACACTGAAAACAACGATCTTCTAAACACTACACTGAAAACAACGATCTACTAAACACTACACTGAAAACAAAAGATCTACTAAACACTACACTGAAAACAAAAGATCGAATAACATTTTGGTTTTCTTTCAAAACTTGAATCATAGTTATAATGCAGAGATTATATATAAAACATGTAGTTATATTTACTATCAGTATGTTCCAGTCAATATGCGGTTTCAATGAAAACAGTATCCGCAAATGAATGGATAACAAGTCGCTATGTGCATAACCTAAGTATTTAATCACCTACCCCTTATTATGTTGCTGTAAGCAATAGTTGCTGGATACTATGATACTTAGATGATGTGTTCAGTTTTTACAACCAGCTCTACAGGACTGTGGATAATGGATATCTAACACTATTTTAGCTATAAAGTCGCAGTCAGATTTATTGATTTCGGAAGCTGGATTACAAGGGGAATCCCCTATATATTTCTTAAACCTAACACAGAGGACCCAAATTTTAAGACAAAGGTTAATATCTAGGCTGTCTTTGAGTGTGCCTGATGAACATTATTACAGAACCGCGTTGTGTGCACTAAATTTGATATCTACGTTTTTATTACTATATACTAGAAACAAAACAAACCCACACCAAGAGCTCAATTACTCAGATAACTCACGCTACCACAGTAGTGATACCTGCTGCTCCGAAGGAGTTAATATATATGCCCTAACCCACATAACAACCGTCGTGAAGTTCAAATTCTCAAACGCCATTAAAGAAACATGTTTTACTGTTTATGTTGGAGACATGTTTGCAATAAGTTAAAACAGTGGAAACCTTTATCATTTCACATTGTTTCGGTTATATCTCACTACGGACCTGAGTGGATTTTGCGACCTTGATGTCTTGTCACAGACTTTTAACATGAGTAATATGATGGATATCACTAGTAGAACAGGAATTTATAAAACAACAAAGCAGAAAACAAAATAAAGCAAATAACAAACAAATAAGAAAGAAAAAGAAAAAAAAACACACGTAAAAACAAACTATGATAGACAAAACACTTCACAAAAAACTGAAGATTGAGCAACACGAACCTCACTAAAATCCTAAGGTGAACACAGGTGTTTTGGTAGCGGTAAGAAATTCCTTACCACATATTTTAGCATGAGTAATGTGGTGGATATCACTAGTGGAGCAGGAATTTCCTACCCTGTGTTCACCTTTGGATTTTAGTGAGGTTCGTGTTGCTCAATCTTCAGTTTTTTTATAAGTGTTTTGTTGATCATAGTTTGTTTTTTCGTGTTTTTTTTCTTTTTCTTTCTTACTTGTTTTGTTTTCTGTTCTCTGTTTTGGTGTTTTATTTTTCCATTGAATTGTCTATCGTTCATCAATTTACCGCTTTGGTTACCCATTTGGTATCTGCAAACTTGTCATTTTGGCTATAACATCTAGTTACTACACGAATGTATAGATGTCTATTAAGTATCATTAACAATCTTTAATGATACTAGAGACATAAGATCTGGGTGTACAATAAATATAGCATACAATTGTTCTATAAAGATCACACAGAGATGTAACAGAATATTGCTTATACAGAAAATCTGTTTTTGTTTTTGCCTGATATTGTGCACATAATTATTATTTACAATTATTTGCTACTATCCAACATATTTTGTTCTACACATCTAGAAAGGATTTCTTTTTTTTTCTTTTTTTTTTTCTAAATAACAAATATTTCAAATACACATATGTGTTTATTTTTATTCATTATTGTTTCTTATTTTTTCTCACGATCATTCGTTTTCCTATTAAAATAATTGTTCACTCAGAAAGATGTGATATTGATAGCATCAAAGGTCGATGTTAGATGGTGTGTTACTGTGCTTATTATATAGTTAATCAATTGTTTGTACATTATTGAAATTCAACTTCCGTTACGGTATATTAGTAGCTAATCACATCATATAAATTTAAAAGCTGTTACGCTGATGGCAAATGAAATCCCCATCCTGTAACCAACATCATTAGACTTAGCATACATCGAGGAGGAATTGATTGAACTGTTCTGAAGTCTTAACTAATTGAAGACAGATTTGGAAAATATTACCAGAACTGTCATACACTTTCCGTGAGTCAGTGTAAAATCTTCACACATAAAGTTGTATTGAGTACACATTGCCACAAGCGTGCATTGAGCTCCAATGTCTTTCATCGATGATAGCCATTTTATTACATATGTAGATGAAAATCACATTACCATATTAGAATGACCACGGAGTTCCCATCGATATTAGAATTGACATTCCTGCTATATTGGTATACAACACTAAAATAAAAAGCAAAACAATACCACACTGTCGGAACATTCCCAAAATTCAATGTCAAAATCATTGAAAGATGCAAAATTGGTACCCCTACCCACTCTAATTCAATAATATCTCAATCCTGTGTTTCCTATTTTTTTATTTACTTATTTTTGTATTATTATTTTTTTTTTATTTTTATTTTTTATTGCAGTTTTCATGTTTTATTGTTAGATTTAATGGTTATGGTATCCATGACTGTCCAACTGATTCTACATGTTCCTGTCTACATTATGACGTCAGCCATGTTTGCCCATCCTATTCTACGTGATCCCTAAGAGTCATCTTATAATTCCTAATGGAATTTTAAGGGTTACCGAATTACAACCACATATATCATTGTTTTGTTTCCATGTTAACGGCGACTGCTTTGAAATTTCAAAAGTTGAATGCACTGCTAAAAATGGATCACAACAATGATATGAATTTTACTAAAGATTGGGAAACGCAATGAGAGGATGGCATTAAATCATTTCAAGGGAAAATGCAGCTCTTAAAAGCCAATAGTTTATTTTAAATTTTACAAACAAAGAAGTCATAAACAACACATTTCATCTTATGACCTTTCAAAAGTGCAGACTACGTGACAAACAATAGTTTACCATTTAATACAAATCCATTTTGATCCCCCAGTTCATTGATTAAACTGATTTAATTCTATCCACTGAAAGGAAATATAGAAGCACCTACTGCTTTTGATATAGTTCATAAAGGTTCCATCATTGTGGAACCAGACTGGTTATTACCTACATATTTAATGTCGTTGCAAACGGAAGTGAGGTTGAACAAGATTAGTGGGGAGTTCTATGTTCGTCTTTATATGTATCGAGTGAGTGATTATTGTTTTACACCAAATGGAGGTCGCCATGGTCGTGATAATATGGATGTTGATTTACACAATTACCTACCGGTATGTAATCAATGTCTTTCACTACTAATGCTGTGAATTCGAATCCCGCTGATGGTGAGGTGTTCTCGATACAAATTTATGTCATAATGTTTGTCAGTGAATTGCGACATGACGATGATTTTTCTCCAGATACTCCGGTTTCCTCCAACAATAAAACTGACCACCACGATATAGCTGACCAGTTTGAATGTATCAAAGGGGCAATAATAAATGTTGCTGAAAGTGGCGTTAAATATCATACCCTCTAACGCTAAATGAGTAATAATTCAACCATATCATGGCGAGAACATGTTACATTTTGATGAGATAATAATGATGTACGCGTTGTATCAAAACAACACGCTTAGTTCGAATTTTTAAGTGCTAGCTTATTGAAACAACATTCCATGGGTATAAATGTTGTTCTAGTCGAACACATTATCCTAATTCCGAGCCGACCAGTTATTGCTCTTACTGTTTAATGTTGTGTGCGTAGAGAAAACAGTGAGTAGTGTTGCAGGCGCTTGCCATATTTAATGCTCAGAGTGTTGCAGGCGCTTGCCATATTTAATGCTCAGAGTGTTGCAGGCGCTTGCCATATTTAATGCTCAGAGTGTTGCAGGCGCTTGCCATATTTAATGCTCAGACAATGGTTTGATCTTGATTATTAATAACGATGAGTGGTGTGAAGTCATATATATGACATTATACTGATCTTAAACATGTTCATTCATAGACAACTATTGATATTTAAATGACTGTCTACGGCAATATTTAAAGTGTAAAGGTGTATGTAGAGATATTAAAACAACATGACTTAGTGAGAAACTTAAAGGTTAAAATGTAGGAAGGAGATACGTTATGTGCATTAAAACTACACGAGTGGGTTATCTATTTTTGAAAGCAATCTATGTAGCTTAAGCCGATTATAGGTCTTCTTGACAACAACAATAACATTGTCTAATAGTACATTAGGTTCTTAACCGCATTTGTGTTTTAATGGTTAGGGTGATGGTCTCCAGTGCTGTAATTTGAGGGTTGGGTCACCGATCGAAAAAAACCAAAGACAATATAATTTCCCGGTAAGCACGAAGCATTAAAAAGGGGTTGGCTCGGAATCAGGATAAAGTGTCCATGAGTGGAGCGATATGTCTACCTGCAGACTGTTGTTTCAGTTAGCTAGCACTATAAAATGTCAACCGAGCGTGGTGGTCTAGTATTGGTTTGTATAGTAGCTCGTATTGTTCGAACTCTTCATCTTAAGTACATTAGTCTTTATTCTTTTGTTGTGAGGGTCCGGGTGGCTCAATGGGTTAGGTAGTTGGATTACATAGCAACTCATACAAACCTATCAACAATATGGCGTGGGTTCGCGCCCGGTTTTCTATATTACAAAAAGGGTGCACTCGACTCGCAGTCGCAAATGATAAAGTTTACCAGTTGTTTGCCCATGGTCGGTGGTTCTCTCCGGATACTCTGGCTTCTTCCACCACTAAAACTGGTCGCCATGATATAGCTGAAATATTGCTGAAAGTGGCATTAAAACACCAAAAGTCAATTCAAATCAAATCAAATCTTTTGTTGTGTTTGCATCCGATTTTCCAAAAATATCTCAGTGGATTTGGATACTCGTAGTCAATCTTCATTACTTCTTCTGCTGTATACACAATTACAATAAAGAGACAAATAATTGACATCAATACATTTCCGTCGACAGAAATATTTTCCTTTTAAAAGATTTGAATAAAAACAATTGCCCTCTGCCCAAAATCCCGTTGCAAATAGTACAAATGCTCAATAGACTCAACATCACATCCATACCTCTGCATATAACACGAATGTCTTGGCACAATTGTTCCTACATCAGCGAATATATAGGATTCAATATGGCCACCACCAGTGTAGGGCACTCATGTCAATGAACGGTAGAGAATACCGAAGGAGCAATCAACAATGGATAATCCAGAGAAACTGGCAACATAGGGGACATAAGACAAAGAAAAACAAAACAAAAATACAACACAAATATGTGTTGGACACCACTATACGCAGAGACACAAATAACGTAAATAAGAAATTATCGGTCCTACAAACAAGTGGGCGGAACAAATGACATGTCTGTGTTGTCGACTTTACAGTCTAATGTTCCTGCAAAAGATAATCACAAACAAGTGTCGCACGATTAAAACTCTGTAAGTTTGATATCATATCTACGCTTTTTATTGTAGATAGCCGACTCCTTTATTTGTCTTTTATTGACAAACCTAACGTTATTCCGTGCAGAGCATGTATTATAAACAAGAACATCATGAGTTATTATAGTTTAATTACTAAACTGTTGGAAGCCATGCTTACCAATATTATCTCGACAACATTAAGGAAAAGACTATTTAACTTCAAAGGGTGGTAGTATGTTTATCACAAAGCCTCTTTCCGTACACTGTGGTAAATCAGGAAAAATAGTTCTTTTCATTTTCACATTTACGTTTCAATGTTATTTTCTGTAGTCTTATAAAGTTTATTTTCGCAATATTGAGTCAATCATTTAAAACGGGGTCAATAAAGGTGTCATGATATTAAGGGAACACTTTCATTTTTCCTGTCTAATAAAAAAAGGAACCCAAGCATCCATCTATGGTTAATTTGTTTGATTATATAGTATATAGGGTTGTATTATCAGAACAGAGCCATAATCTCCGTCTCCTTCACCTGTTAAAGACCAACCAATTAAAAGCCTGGGTGTAAGTAATTTATTACATGTCCTTATATTTTTAGTTCCTTGTTGTGCTGTCCGCTGTGATTTTCGTGTCAAAACGATGTTCGATTCGTCTTTAATCCAATTTGTTTTGTATGGAGTTCATGTTTTATTTTGTCATTTTATTTATTTACGTATACAAGTGTCTAACACGACTTTCATATCAGATGATATTCGTGACATTTAACACTAACACGACCAGGGTCACTAGTGGATCAGGAACTCTTTACCCTTCCAGTGAACCCGAGTTCACTCCTTGTTTTAGTGTGTTACGTGTCACCGAATCTACAGCTTTATGTGTACTGTTTTGTAGATCATTGTTTATTCTTTTGTCCTTTTTCCCTTGGACATTGTATTGTCTGTCCTTCAATTTATGGTTTAAGATTTATGTGTACTGTATTGTAGATCATTGTAGATTCTTTTGTCCTTTTTTCTTTGGACATTGTATTGTCTGTCCTTCAATTTATGGTATAAGATTTATATGTACTGTTTAGTAGATCATTGTTTATTCTTTTGTCATTTTCCAATGCATTGTATGTCCTTCAATTTATGGTTTCTGATTACCCCCCTTTGGTATCTTCAAGGTTTCTGATTACCCCCCTGTGGTATCTTCAAACATTCCCTACAACTAAATGGTTATTTCATTACAGTGCTTATTCCGTACAGATCGGAGACGTCATTGGATATACTATTTTAATTGTCGTTCTGTTGGGAACGATGCTTGGTGATTTTCTCACAAAAACTTCACAGATGCGACAATCTAACCTTAAAGAGAGATAATAACAAAATACTGGTTATGTTTATAGAGTGTGGGAAATCAGACGTTCTTTTTTCTATTATATTTTTAAAGAATAAAATGATTATTATGTACTTGATATTTGGTAATCTGAGTTAGACTTGCTTTGTTTGTAGGTGTGGAGGAAACCGGATTACATTTAGACTGGTTGGTTCGGAATCAGGATAATGTGTCCGAATGGAGCGACATGTCTATCCGCGAATTGTTGTTTCGGTGAGTTAGCACTAAAACAATATATCCAAGTGTGTTGGTCTAGCATTGGTTTGCACAGAAGTTCGCATTCTTCGCACTTTTTTTTAGCTACACTAGTCTTTATACTTTTTTTGTGTTTGCATCCGATTTTTCCTAAATGTTATCAGTGGACTTGGTTCTCTTCCGTTCATCTTCGATATGTCGTCTGCTGCATGTAATTAAAGCAGCGAGAACAATATTTACCGCATTTGATATTATTTCATCGACAAAACCATTTTTATCTTAAAAGGCCTAAAAAAAACATCAGAAAGCTGCATACTTAAGGCACAAGTTTCTTACCAAAATACTCCTACTTCAGTGAATGTATCATCCAATGAGGCCACCACCAGTGTAACACATTCACGTCAATAACACACACTGAAGGAATGACCTCCATTGTGTTGTCGTCTTTACAATCTAATGTTCATGTGAAAGATGATCACAAACAAAAACAAGCATCACATCTACGTTTTTATTGTTTGTATCCGACTCCTTTATTTGTCTTTTATTGTCCAGTCTAACGTCGTTCCGTACATATCAGGTCTTATAAACACGAACATCATGAGTTATTATAGCTTAATTACTAAACTGTTGGAAGCCATGTTGGCCAATCTTCTCACCACAACATTAAAGACAAGATTATTTAACTTCAAAAGGGATAGTATGTTTATCAAAAAGCCACTGTCCATATACTGTGGCAAATCCGCCAAACTATCTGTTTCACATTCTCATTAGATATGTATTTTCTGTGATAATAATTTGAAGTTGGTTAATAAATAATATAAACATGAAACCAAATAAACAACGAAAGCTGAAAATGAAAACAATATTCTTCAGTATATATTGAAGACCTGTTTGGAGCCAAGAAAACATAGAATAGTAGTTACAAAAAACCGAAGGGGCATTCAAGAATAGAGAATCCAAACACATTGGCAACGCTTAGAAGATACCAAAGGGGTAATCAGAGAGTGTAAATCTATTATTGTGAAGATATTGCAAGTATCAAAATATAATGTAACCGACTGAATAACTATTGGTTATTTTCATTCCGGGTGGCACTAATAGAGCAGTAACTGTTTACCCTTCCGGGGCACCGTAGTTCTCCTTCGGTATTTAGTGGGGTTCTTGTCGCTCTTTCTTTAGTTTTCTGTGTTGCGTTCGGTAGGAAAAGTTCGAAGATACCAAAGGGATATTCAGAGACCGGAAGTGGAAGAGGGAGAGACAATATAATGGCGACAAGAACAAGGACAAAAGCACAAATAAGGATCTACAAAACACTGCACATAAAACAAAAGATAGAGAAACACGAATCCCAATAAAAACCGCATCAATCTCAGGTGCTCCGAAATGGCCACTGGAATCATTCACTGTACTCATAATGTCAAACCTGGTATTTGAATTAATATTGCTTAGAATGAGTGATTCGAAAGTATTTAATACGACTGTTTGTTATAAAACTTCGGTGTGTTTGCATATGTTACTCTTAACATTGTTTTTTTTAAGTGGAAACCATACTGTGTTGTGAGTTTTAACATGGATTGGCAGGATATGATTTAATCCCGAGAGTTGGACACCTGGCTTAAATGTGTGGACCGCTCTTGTTGCAATAAGAATTTACGAAGCAATGCATCGCTAGTTTGTCTACAAAGCGTAAGAATAACATCATATTAGAATATAAAACATAAAAACGTTGTCGTAGTAAAAACTATATAACGTAGTGCAAGCGACGCGTTTCTGTAATAACCTTTATCAGGTTGTCTAGTGTCTTAAAATTAATAATAAAAAAGGAAATAGAAATATATTGAACTTCTAAATATCACACTGGCCATGCTTAATTTATTATTGTCTGTATTACGTGGCGTCACTGTTTTATACAAAACTACTAAATCAACCATAAACACAATTAGTGATTGCGTGGACGTTTTCTATTGTATAGAATCAGTGGTAAGATTTGTACCCATTAAATACTAATATACAGATTGTAAATCAAACGAACCGTTATAAAGTTAATATAAACACATAAACAACGCTAATTAACGCATGTGAAGGCTGACAAGGACCACTTTTAGCCATCTTAATTATCAATTACGGAAATAAACATCACATCTGACAGAACATCGGAACTGCTGAAAAGAACATTGGATTACTTATGTTATACTTGTTTTTATTAGAATACCTACACTTCCACAATTTGAAGACAAGAAGTTAATTACCATTGCATTGTCTCGTTATTTTCTTTTTTTATATAAAATATAGATATGTCTGGGATTATTAATAGAACAGCACTTTGGACATCAGATGTCGAATACTGAATATGAAATTTCTTAATGAAATTCCCATACCGTAGCTTTGTCTATTATGGAAACTGGGGAAAGATACCCTTAATTCGAAGTCATTGATACGAAATGTAATAAGAAATAATGTGCACCTGCAATACAGTAAACGATAAAAACAGCTAAACGATACCAAAGGAGTAATCAGAATCTGTAAATTGACAACACAATGGCCAAACGAAAAAGGACAAACGGAAAAACAACGATCTACAAAGCATGCAAAGAAAACTAAAGATCTAGCAACACGAACACCACTAAAAACTGGGGAAGAACGCAGGTGCACCGGAAGGGAACGCACTTCCTGCTCCACTAGTGTCACCCGTCATGCTACTCTAGTCACAAACGCTGTGATAAGTCACAAAGGAGGAAAATACCGGGAAGTGCTTACGACAAGTGAAACAGAGAAAAAAGCGATCAGATGTTGATTCGCGGGGCCTGAAATAAATTGATTGTATAATCAATGGTCAAGATAAAAAAAAAGCCGGGGTCTAATATGGTAATGTAAGGTGACAATAAAGGCATAAAGTTGTTGATTGTTGATATTCAAATTGTTGACAATTGTAGCTAGATTCACTTACCGTCTTTTTTTTTTCTCCTTTTTGCTTAGTACCCTTCAACATTCAGTACTCCATAAAGTCACTGCTGTTTTACTTGAATAGATATAATAGGTACATCTACAATAACTGTGTACAGTTACGATATAATATGAAAGCTAAGAAATTGAATTTATATCTTTAGATATTTTGGTCAATTTTAGCAAATCAATTGATTCTATAGCGTTATATAAACAACGAGCGTGAATATAAATTATGAAAATAAAGCTTAAATAATGATACACAACAATTCTACCAATATCAACAGAACGAACAATCAGCTCTCACCTGAACATAGAAAATAGCACGACATATGACATCTGAAATCCAGGTAAGGATAGAAACAGCATCGAAATGTGACGGGGTTAAACCGGTTATTGAGATCCCAATTCCTGTTTTGATGATAGGATTTCTAGTTTCCATACAAATATAAACAAACGATAAGCTAATTATTAGCTCGGAACACGAGTATCTGGACGTTTACTTCTGTTTTATTGGAGCTGAGTTTGTTATAAACATTGAATCATCAGTTTAATTTATCCCTTAAGCAACGAATGATAACTCTTACTGAACAATTATTTGAATGATAATCTCGTTCAACAAGATATGTGAGTGATATATAAGTGTTGAACATATGTTTTTAAATAACTGGAAAATGGAATGTTTTCATTGAGCAAGTTGTGTAGCAAACATCTATGTATTAACTTTCAAACAGTAGGATAGCCAACACAGAGAATCCAGCTGTATAGATATAGATTCTTTACGGAGCTAAAGCAAATTCCAAGCGTATCAAACACAGCATTTACAACCTTTAATCTGACAATGGCAGTCAGCAGAAATATTGAACGCGCTTACGTCAATATAAACACAAAATATTTTACATAGTTCTGACGTTTCATAATAAAAACGTAGCTATCTAATTTAGTGTGCACAACTCTTTCCAGTAATAACCTCAATCAGACTCAAGTGATTGGAAAGCCAAGTGATTGTGAGCACGTAAAGCATGCACTATGTTGTCTGACGGATTTAGTTTGTTGCGTCTCTCGATGCTTATTTCCATAAAATAACACCTTCAAAAATAGTATTGATGCAATTTCGGGATTTATGGTTAACCGTTACGGAGTACCTGTGTCAAAACTGACTACGGATATGTTCCGTTTGTCATAATCACAATTATGTCCTATCCTCATTCATGACCTATTACCGGATTTGTAACAAGAGTAATTCGACGGGTGCTACATGTACAGCAGGAACTACTTACCCGTCTAAAGCACCTGAGTTTACCCACAGTTTTAGTGTGGTTCGTGTTGGTCGATGTTTAGTTTTATATGTAATATTGTGTAGATCGTTGTTTGTTCTTTTGGTCATTGCACTGTCTGTCCTTCGATTTACGGCTTCTGATAACTCCTTTGGTATCTTTTGGTCATTGTGTTGTCTGTCCTTCTTCGATTTACGGCTTCTGGTTTCCCCTTTGGTATCTTTTGGCCATTATGTTGTTTGTCCTTTTTTGATTTACAGATTCTGATTACCCCTCTGGTATCTTTTGGCCATTATGCTGTCTGTTCTTCTTTGATTTACGGCTTCTGGTTTCCCCTTTGGTATCGTTTGGCCATTATGTTGTCTGTCCTTTGATTTACGGTTTCAGATTACCCCTTTGGTATCTTTTGGCCATTATGTTGTCTGTCCTTCTTCGATTTACGGCTTCTGGTTTCCCCTTTGGTATCTTTTGGCCATTATGTTGTCTGTCCTTTGATTTACGGTTTCAGATTACCCCTTTGGTATCTTTTGGCCATTCTGTTGTCTGTCCTTCTCTGATTTACGGCTTCTGGTTTCCCCTTTGGTATTTTTGGTCATTGTGTTGTCTGTCCTTTGATTTACGGCTTCTGATTGCCCCTTTGGTATCTTTTGGCCATTGTGTTGTCTGTCCTTTGATTTACGGCTTCTGATTATCCCTTTGATATCTTTTGGCCATTCATTATGTTGTCTGTCCTTTGATTTACGGCTTCTGTGATCCGTTGTTGAACTTATGATTAAGCTCTAATTTCATGTTGGATTCCTAATCACATAATTAGCTAATGCAATGATTAAATATGATTAGTTATTAAATTGATTAAAAACAGTTGAGCAACAGAATTTAATCATTGCATTAGCTAAGTATGTGGTTAGAGATTAAAAATGTAATTAGGGCTAATCATACGATTAGTTTAATCACAAGTTCAACAACGGACCCCTGCTATATTAGTTGTAACTGAAACACACCTTGATAACCAAAAAACATGACAGCGACATAACACTCGATATGTTTCCGAACATTATCCATTTTATCGTGATTTCCTTAGCAACGTGTTGCTGAAATTTTTACGGTCGACACCATGATTTGGTCAAGCGTTACGAAATATCTGTCACAAAGGACCATGGATATGCTCCGTATGTCGTAATGACAATCCGGTCCTTTCCTCATTCATGACTTATCACCGGGTTTGTAACAAGAATAACACCACGGGTACTACATGTGGAGCAGGAGCGGCTTACCCCATCGAGGCACCAAGTTCATCTACGATTTTTAGTGGGATTCGCGTTGTTCGATCTTTTGTTTTCTGAGCAGTGTCTTGCAAATAACTGTTAGTCCTTTTTCTTTTGGCCATTGTATTGTCCGTCCTTTTTCTGATTACATCTTTTGTGTCTTCAAACTTTTCTTGGCAGATATAAATTGTATTGTTCCTGGAAGAGGTATTAATGAGTATTTGTTCTCAGCACTAACGAAACAAGAATAAAACATGAACAGTTTACAAAAACGGCTAAAGAGGATAGTGGTATATGTAGAGATAATTCCCTACGCAGTTTAGTGAAGAATTTGACCACTCGATGATCAGAAGCCAGACATGACAGTACAATCATAAAATATTACTACGATTTTAAGAGGTGGGAAAGATATTCACATGTACATTGTTTAGTTGCTTTACAAGCTTTGTTTATAAATGTAACTTTAAATATAGTACATTTACTCGATATATGTGCTACTACTAGTGAAGCTAGAACTGCCTACTCTTCCAGAGTACCTGAGTTCATCCCCAGGTTATGGTGGGGTTTCTGTTGCTCGATCTGTGTAGTGTTTTGTAGATCATTTTTGTCATTTTGTTTCTTTTCTTTTGATCATTGTGTTGTCTGTACTTCTTCGATTTACCGCTTCTGCTTGTTGTTTTTAAGGGGCCGTCGTGGTCGTGATCGTATAGTAGTTGGATTTACAACTACCTGTGCCTATCACCACTAGAATTGTAAATTCGAACCCCGTTCATGGCAAGGTGTACTTGATGCAACATTATGTGATAAAGTTTGTCAGTGACTTGCGGTAGATCGGTGGTTTTCTCCGGGTACTGCGGTTTCCTCCACCAATAAAACTGACCGCCGCGATATAACTGAAATATTGCTGAAAGTGACGCTAAACATCCTAAGCGAAACAAAACTGATTGTCCTTTCGGTATCTTCAAGCTTTTCTTCCATTCGGTATCTTCAAACAAAATTTATAGTACAATTCTTCAGGTGATGACGTTTTTGTAACAAAGGTTCAATTTTTGGGTCGCCCTTATGTCAAGTTTTTAAAATATGTAAGTATGGCTAACATGGATTTATTTCCTGAGATGTATATGTTTCGTCCCTTAGACAAGCCTAAGAAAATGTGCACCTTTTTTTGTAATTTGTTTATTTTTCGAAGAACAGATTTATACATACATGATTCTATAAACACAATGTTTCAAGTATGGTTATTTCAAGAAAACTTCACAGGCCACTGCATCCACCCTTACTCATGGATGGCACTAATATTAATACTGTTTCAAATCATATACATCTTGGATTAGAAATCTCAAACGATGGAACTTGGGAAAAACACATAAACATGATTTCGAAAAAAGCCTTTGCAAGACTCAACACTTTACGAAAGTTTAAATTCATCCTGGATAGAGGAATACTTGAGAAAATTTACTTATCATTTGTTAGACCGCTTTTAGAATACGGAGATGTCATTTGGGACAATAATTCAGTAAAATTAATTAATAAATTGGAAGGAATTCAAACAGAGGCTGCCAGAATCATCACGGGGGGTACAAGACTTGTGTCAATTAACAAATTATATATTGAAACGGGTTGGGAAAGGCTAAAAGACAGACGAGAAAAACATAGACTGACTTACTTCTATAAAATGAGGAATGNGGTAAGCTAAGACCACAGATTTTCAGGAAATTGCCAATTGATAACCAAAAGTTCTGAACATAATTACATTCCCAAAAGATGTGAACCAGACTTTCTTTGGTTTCTGTACAAAATGTGCATAGCTCAGTTTCGTTTAACCCACATTTAAATAGAAAGGAATTTGTAATTAAGATTCTGTGTATCAGTTTATATTGAAAGTCCTGTAATTTAGTATCTTTTGTAACAGAGAAAGGTATACAGTAAATAAAACTCCAATTATAATTTTCAATAACAACCCCCGTATGAACTTCCTTTTCCCATTTACTCTGAATGTTTAAAGGAATCATTTTTACATTTAACATGTATTGTTTTGAAAAGTATTTGC
This sequence comes from Gigantidas platifrons, assembly GCA_002080005.1. NCBI lineage: Eukaryota > Metazoa > Mollusca > Bivalvia > Mytilida > Modiolidae > Gigantidas > Gigantidas platifrons. The sequence continues at coordinate 241,527 of MJUT01020061.1, read as the reverse complement.
ATGGCTTATGGTCCCTTTTCAGTCTATCAACAATGTCATTTTCAATTAAGTTTAATTTCCTATCCCTTTTATCAGAAGTTTCCATCTATGTGGAATGGCACTTAAAATACTGAAATACTCTATAAAATTTAATCTAATATTATAGTGATTGATAAATTCCTCATATGTAAAAAGCATTTTATTTTCTGATATTAAATCATTTACAAAAAAGACACCATTTTCACAACATATTTTGTTCATACACATATTACCACCTATTTTTATCAAAGGATTTAATCATATGGACTGGCTCAAGACGTGTTGACTATCCTTTAACTCACCCTTTTCCTGTTTCAGCTCTGATAAATTCAAAAAAACATCTTTCCAAAACGGGTTAACTTTTTCTGCTATTTTTTCTAGACCCTCTTTATTCAAGTATAATATATTACTTCCTCCCCATTTTTGTATATGACCCAATAAAAGTACTTTCCATGGTGAATGATTGAAAGGGTCAAGTAATTTATGAAGCCATGACATTTTAAGTGCTTTGTAAAAGGATTGAATATTTGGCATTTTTAGTCCCCCTTCTTCATATTCATTGATAATAACGGATCTCTTGATCTTGTCCTTTTTACCATTCCATAAAAATTTATAAAATATTTGTTCAATATCATTCAAAATTGAATCTGGAGGGTTTGAACTAGGCATTGAACTAGGATAGGAAGAGCTAGAGTATTAATAACAGTGACTTTACCAATGTATGTAAGATCTCTATAAGACCACAAGTTTAATGTTTTTTTCACTGATTGAACTTTTTCTGTAAAATTTTCAAGTGTTTTATCAGATTCAGACAGATTAAAACTAATACCCAATAACTTAAATTTTCCAGAAAAGTTCCATGATAATTTTTTATCTGGAAGGAGCCGTTCATGGCAACTCCGCCTTGAGCCAAGCCATATTGCTTCGGTCTTGTCAAGATTAACTCTCAGTCCAGCACATTCTGAAAATTTATTAAACATAAATAATGATTTGTCAAGTGATTTCGGGTTATCATCTAGTATCAATGAGGAGTCATCAGCATATTGACTTAACAAATACTCAGAATCATTTATGTTTACCCCTGCTATTTCTGGGTCGTTTTTAATTGCAGCACTCAAGAGTTCTAAAACAATAATAAATAAATAAGGCGACAGAGGGGTCTCCTTGTCGAACACCTCTTCCCAATGAGAAAAATTCAGAAACATGCCCATTGTTAGTAACTGCGCTACTTATATCACAATAAAAGGCTTTTATCCATTTTTGAAGAGATGGGCCAAAACCGTAAAATTGCAAAGTTTTTTCAATAAAAGACCATTCCACTGTGTCAAAAGCTTTCTCAAAATCTACCAATAGTAAAAGGCCTGGTATATCATCTTCTTCTAACTTATCTATCAAATCGTATATAAGTCTAGTGCACTCCCCTATATACCTACCTTTTAAAAAACCCTTTTGTGTTTCACTGATAATATTTCTAAGTATCGGTTTTATTCTATTTGCTATATAGGCTGATGCAATTTTAAAATCAACATTCAAAAGTGTAATGGGACGCCAATTTTTAAGAAAATGTTTTGGTTTTCCCTCTTTTGGAATGCATGTGATCAGTCCTTGACGTTGGCTAACAGAGAATTTACCATTATCAAGACTCTCATTTAAGCATTTCATAAGAGGGATTTTAATATCATTCCAAAAAAACTTGTAAAATTCCACAGTAAAACCATCAATGCCAGGTGATTTAAAATTTTTCATATTTTTTAAATAAAAGAGACATTCCTGAAATGTAAGATAACCCTCACATTTAAAAACTTCCTCATTAGTAGGTTTTGTTATGAATGGATTGTTGCTATTAAAGAAAAGTTCAACATGGGATTTATTAATAATTGGTTCAGTGCTCGAGTATAATGTGCACCTTAGTTAGAGTAAATATGCCTATCAGTTATTCCATAGTCAGATTATNAATTTTTAAGAAAATGTTTTGGTTTTCCCTCTTTTGGAATGCATGTGATCAGTCCTTGACGTTGGCTAACAGAGAATTTACCATTATCAAGACTCTCATTTAAGCATTTCATAAGAGGGGTTTTAATATCATTCCAAAAAAACTTGTAAAATTCCACAGTAAAACCATCAATGCCAGGTGATTTAAAATTTTTCATATTTTTTTAAAGAAAAGAGACATTCCTGAAATGTAAGATAACCCTCACATTTAAAAACTTCCTCATTAGTAGGTTTTGTTATAAATGGATTGTTGCTATTAAAGAAAAGTTCAACATGGGATTTATTAATAATTGGTTCAGTGCTCGAGTAGTATAATGTGCACCTTAGTTAGAGTAAATATGCCTATCAGTTATTCCATAGTCAGATTATAATGTATTCGTAAGAGGTTAGCGCTTACAATTGATTACACCAGAACTGTCTGAACTAAATCTGGGTGTGCATTCATTAAGATTGGGGGGGGGCACTACTGTGACCATCAATTCAGATGTAAAAGAAGGGTGTTGGAAAAGGCTTGGAAGGTGGAAGTGTGATTCTAGTAAAGGTTGATCATGTTACCTATCGATTGAAAATATCAAAACAATTAGGTTTATAATTCAATTTTGTTTTATTAACGAAACCTCTGTGTTTCTTAATATTTCTTCTTAAAGCGAGTCAGCATCTTAAAGCGAGTCAGTTCACAGACATCAGCTAGGTTCTGCTGTACCATTCCTGCCTTGATTGTTTTTTTTCACATTTTTGTACTATTGTCCAGATTGTGTGACACAGATCTGGATTTTTGTTAGCACTATTCCTGTCACGACTGTGTGACCTATGTCTTTATTTTCACTCCCCTTTTCTCCTTTTTGTACTACATATGCTCCTATGAGGACTGTGTGATCTTTTCATTTTTCCATATCTTATTTGTTTACAATCGTCATTGTATTTCCTTTCCTTTTTATCCCTATAAAAACAAAGAAAATATTACTGTTTTATCAGGAGTTTTAGTCATTTTATTCCAGAATACAGTACATTTTTACATGATGAGTACAATGTATTTTACATTCACTTGATCTTTACAAGTTCTTCGCTTGGGTGGTCTAAATGCTATTTCAATGGGAACATAAGTTAACGGTCACTCATAGTAACTCAAATTGCCCTCGACGACTTAAAATTATTTTCACGGTAGTGCGCAAACTGCGTTTCTGGAATATCCTTCAATATGTACACTCAAAATCGAAAGAATGGAAAGCCAAATAATTTAAAAGTGCTTTGGAGCAAAATAAAAACCCCAAAGGACCTGAACAAGATCGCTTAATTCGGCTAAGTTGACCTCTGTCCAATGGAGGATAACCTTAGTTTTTATAATAATTACATTATTTAGGAACTGTAAATGTCAATAGAATATATCTAATAAACCAAAACACTGACTACTGGGTGGGTGATACCACCAGGAACTAATAGTCCACCAACAGAGGTATCGACCCAGTGATAGTAACACTGACTACTGGGTGGGTGATACCACCAGGAACTAATAGTCCACCAACAGAGGTATCGATCCAGTGATAGTAATGAAAACGTGGATATCTAATAATCCACCAACAGAGGTATCGATCCAGTGATAGTAATGAAAACGTGGATATCTAATAGTCCACCGACAGAGGTATCTACCCAGTGATAGTAATGAAAACGTGGATATCTAATAGTCCACCAACAGAGGTATCTACCCAGTGATAGTAATGAAAGC
>MJUT01020061.1:216886-229617 GCA_002080005.1 Gigantidas platifrons | reverse complement strand
GGGGTATACTGTTTTACCTCTGTCCGTCCGTCCTTCCGTCTGTCCTTCCGTCCGTCCAAGATATTTTGCGTCGCATATTTCTCAGTAACTATTGACGGCAGAAATCTGATATTTGCTCACAAGCTTCATATAGGTACCCCATATCGTGGGAAACGTTTTTGACCCATCAGATTCCTACTTCCTGTTTGCCGATTTTTATACACATTAAACATATATGCACATTTTTCGTCACATTTTTCTCAGCAATTATTGATGGTAGAAATCTGATATTTGGTCACAAGCTTCATATAGGTACCCCATATCGTGGGAAACGTTTTTGGACCCATCAGATTCCTATTTCCTGTTTGCCGAAGAGCGGGGGTATCATAAGTGAGCATTAGCTCACAGTTCATCTTGTTTCTAGATGTTTATTAATATATGATATATACGAACTCTGACAATTAATTTCAAAATATTTGGTCCATCATTAAAAAAGTTACCCATTAGGTCTCTATGTTAAATATATTTTCAGGGCCCGGATGTCTTACCTAACAACTCATACAAGCCTATCACCAATACGGCGTGGGTTCGTGCCCGGCTTTGTAAATTACAAAAATGGTGCACTCGACTCGCAGCTGCAAGTGATAAAGTTTACCAGTTGCTTGCACATGGTCGGTGGGTCTCTCCGGCTTCTTCCACCACTAAAACTGGTCGCAATGATATAGTTGAAATATTGCTGAAAGTGGCATTAAAACACACACAAATTTTACGTCCTGCTGGTTAACAAAAAAATATATTAACTCTTGAAGTGTTTGGTTTCTAAATTATGTAATCATTATTAACACTACTTAGGTCCATTTCCCTCAGGCATACAAATTATCGTAGCCGAATTTGGTCATACTGATTAGCCTCTTCGATGTTCTTGCTCCCGGAGAATTTTAAATTATTGGGTTTTCCAAACTTTGACATGAAGTATATCTGATGAGGGTTGCTATAGAAACGTGTTATGTACACTAATTAGATATCTACTTTTTTTATTATTACATGTATTACTAGGCCGATACATCAGGATGTGGAGTATTAGCCCCCAAGGGTATCATCCATCCAGTTTTCGATTATGGCTATTTTGCGTAGACTGAATGACTCGATTGGCTTGCCAAACTTTTGTCTTTGAGAACACTAAATTAGGTACTGAAGTTTTTATTCTTTTAAAGATAGTAAAAATAATTCTGGATTTCCCCCCTTTAAATGCATTTTTAGAATGTACTCGTTTGTATTCATTGAGAGATGACCGTTCCGGTATTAAACACTCACAGAAAATGCCTTCACTATGTGAAGGTTAAATACATCTTTATTGATCTCAGTTTGACCATTTAAACTTAACCAGATATTACCCATGTGTGTACTGTGGATAATAATACATAATATGGATATTATTAATTCGCAGTTGTGTGGTAAACAACGAATTAAAATCTATGTGGATAGGTGAAGAAAAATATGGCCTTAGTGGAGTAAAGGCAGAACTATGGAGTTAAACCGTGTATCGTGAACTACGGAAGTGCATAGATGTTATAGTGATTATGGCGATACTTGTTTTGAAGTTATGTTAACATTTACACATAAATTGAAAGTGTTTCGCTGGGAATACATGTACGTAGAATCGTATATTAGTTATAGATATGGAGTGTGATTGTTCAGATGTCTATGACCTCGTTTTATTTCTATTAATGTGTTTATTGGATAATGACCGATGTTGTCGTAATAACCGATTTGTGATTGTCGCAATACGGTTGTGGGTAAATTACCTATCAACGGTAATTGAAGTTGTCATTGTGACGAACACCAATGATCAATTTAATAAATCTTTAAACGTAGCATCCATTATTATGTTCTCAATTTATGCATGTTGCGCTCTTGCATTCACAATGATGGCATGTCATATAAAGGGTAGTTTTTCAGACAAAGACGAAATATTTGGGATATCGACGAAAATGTGCAAGAAGAGTTTATGGCCTTCTCTATTGACAGCAACAGTTTTAATGTTAATATTAGATCTATATTTATTTACCTTTTCTGTGGTGTATGGAACTCAAAACGGACAAACATTGGTAGATTTTACGGACGCTGCCAATGGATTTAGTAGTTGTGTATTTTTTCTTAGCATATTTGATTGCTTACATGCCTTTGTTGGATTAATTCTTTTATGTGTAAATAGGAAGAGAGAGTCATCTAAAATAATGCCACAAACAACATTAGACAACCATAACGCGAGATGGGATAAAACGATGGCACAAATTGATGAAATGAACAAAACAAATGCCGAGCTTCTAGCAGCGTTACAAGCTTATGAAAATGAACTCCGGGCAGGGCAAAGTAGCCATGGTAAAAATGACTAACAAATTCTAGCAACGATGTGTTGTTTATATCTTCTTGAACAATTCTAATCTCCGTTTGATTCACATGGACACGGTCGTAGTAAACTGCAAACAAAACGGAGCTCTCCCAATAAAGTGGGTCAAAAATGATGCTCTCGTTTGTTACTTTGGCTTCTAAACGTTTATAAACGTAGAGGCTGTAACAAATCACCTGATGCTGTTCTTCCGTCCATGATGGTTCCCCATCATGAAAGTGAAGCGTCTGTGAAAAAAGTCATGGTAAGGTCTACTGGTTCTAAAGGTAGACCTTTCATTTTGCCTTATAAATTATTTGGCTCTCCAATCTATCTTTGACTATGAATATATCTCATGAAGGTTATTCAAGAATGCGTCATGCATACTCATGAAAACGTAAATATCAAATTTAGTGCGCACGACTCGTTTTTCGAATAACCTTCATCGTGTACGCTCAAAATCGAAAGGTTCGAAAGCCAAATAATTTAAAGTTTTGTGAGCAATACAACCAAAGGGCCCAAACAGGATGGCATAAATCGGCTAAGGCCACCGATACTTGAGGGAGGAGAACCTTAGTTTGATCACCTATGTCTGAGGGAGGAGAACCTTAGTTTGATCACCTATGTCTGAGGCAGGAGAAACTTAGTTTTATTATTAATTACATTATTTAGGAACTGTAAATTTCAGTAATAAATCTATCTAATAAATCATGTCAGTGCCTCGGTCCCGACTACTGGGCGAATGATACCCTCAGGGACTAATAGTCCTCCAGCAGAGGTATCGATCAAGTGATAGTAATAAAAACGTAGATATCAAATTTAGTGCGCACGACGCGTTTCTGGAATAACCTTCATCATGTACCCTCAATATCGAAAGATTGGAAAGAGAAATAATTTAAAGTTTTGTAAGCAATAAAACCAAAGGGTCTCAACAAAAATGTGTTCGTAATCATAATTCGGACCTTTCCTCATTCATCACTTTTCACCGGATGTGTAACAATAGTAACACGAAGGATGCCACATATGGACCAGGAAACTGCTTACACTTCCGGAGCACGTGTGTTCTCCCCTGGTTTTAGTGGGCTTCGTGTTGCTCAGTATTTAGCTTCCGCTGTAGTGTTTTGTAGATCGTTGTTTGTCCTTTTGCCCATTGTATTATCTGTTCTTCGATTAACGGCTTCTGATTGCCCATTTGGTATCATCACACTTTTCTTAGATTACTACGTCTTTAGTGTACCACCAACAAAAGTGTGTGGATGCAAATAATACTGGACGGAAGTAGTGATACTGGATGCCAGAGTTCCATTAGATACCACTTGCGAGGACGAATAAATGGGTGATCTAGTAGTATAGAATCCATAGGAGTAATGAGAAGAACAAGAGGTTGTAAAATGTCCCGAGCAGTCACAGACAGGACGTGCAATAAATTAGTAATTATCTTATTGCGCAACGTCCATCGAGCATTGTTTCAGCTATATTTAGAGGGAGAGGTGTGGACCAACCGCGGCAACTACTTTTGAATGCCACTGCAAAAGTGGAAAGTTTTGGAAGGGGCGAACAATTTATGCTATGGGTTATTATGTTTAAAACCACATGCAACAATATTTAAGCGATATCGTGGAGGTCAGTTTTATTGGTGGGGGAAACCGGAGTATTCCGAAAAAACCATCCACCTGTTACATGTCACTGCCATACTTTATCACACCATGTTGTATCGAGTACACCTCGCCTGAGAGAGATTCGAACTCAGCGTTAGTGGTGATAGGCACTTATTGTAAAGATAGTTGTAAATCCAACTGCCATACGATCACGGCCACGACGGCCACTCGTACAATTTAATCTTTTATAGCGGATACAATGCGCCTATTCTTCGAAAACTACTACATAAAGACATTTAACCGTGCAGTGAGCATAGTACTCCAATTTTTATTTTCCTCTATAGATCCACATCTTTCCGAAAGTGTTCTCCCAAAAAAGCGTACTTTTGAGTATGATGAATTTCTGATATCCTCAAAGAAATCGGTAAGTGGCCAATTAACAATAGCTATTTGAATACGATTCTCGAGTACATGTGCTGAAAACATTGTCATGAGAGAATCGTCCAGATTATAGTGGATCTGGATAGAATTGGTATATAAAGCTAGTGGAGAAGGAACTGCTCCCCCTTCCGGAGCACCTGAGTTCATCCCCGGTTTTAAGTGGGGTCCGTGTTAATCGATCTTTAGTTTTATGTGTATGTTTTGTAGATCGTTGTTTGTCCTATTTCCTTTGGCCTTTGTATTGTCTGTTCTTCGATATATACGGATTCTGATTACCCCTTTGGTATCTTCAAACTCTTCTTCCTACCCGAAACATCCTCGTGGAAAATGCAAAGGGCTATGGTCAACCGTAATGAGGCTACATATAAAGCATGTACTTTGTTGCTCCAAACAAATAAACGAAGGACCTATCGGAATGCGTGTATGGAAATATACATTTTGTACATCTAACAGGTTTATAGAAGTTGTTCACATACATGTATGCATCGAACCCCTGACTAAGCTGATTGTTTCCATTTTGAAGTGTGGGACCAATATATTCTTGCTAAGAATTGACAATTCTATGACTAGTTTCAAAGCAAGAAGAAGACTGGAATAAAACAAACTGGTGAGCAATAATTACTTGTATTACATCTTTCTGAAGCAGTTTCAAAATTTGCTCTTCTGGTAAAAAGATTGATAATTCTTCGAACGGGGGTTCCATGCCCTTTGCAGTAGGGACAATACTCTCTTCTTTGTGGGGGTCTGTTTCCACTGACCAAAGAAGTACTCCCTGAAGAATGTTGGAAAGAGGAGCTAGAAACCGCTCTTCTTCCCCGAGGGGAAGCTGTATCAGCATGGGGAGGAGTCTCTACATACCTTGAAAATGGCAAAAAGGCTCATTTTATCAAAGAACACGTTAACGTTGAAAGGTTCATTTATGTAATGCTTCATCAGTTAAAATCGGGTCGAATTTCTTATACTGTTTTCACGACACTGTCGGATGGAAGTAGAACTCCAACTGATTTTGAAACAAGTTTTCAGTTCGACTTTCAATTTTTGTGGTCACACGATACAATTTGTGTTGAAAGCGTGTCGAAAGGAAAAATTGGATGGGAAATCGCACCGAAAATCGTATCGTGTGACCGCACCTTTAATATATATACGGGTGTATGGTACCGTCTTTGAAATGGCCCCTTAGCAATGCATCAATTGATGCTTTCTTCAATGGAATAAAAGAGAGATCGAAATCATTTAAAGGAAGATGTACTTGACCTAAACCTAACATTAATACTGGAAATAATCATACTGATCCGTAAATGAATTGAAGTGATGTTTGATTAATTTACAACTCTTTTTAAATGATTTGTTACGCCGTTAAATTGATTTGATGCATAGTGCACATTTAAATGTATCATTTGTACCTCGCGACAACATATATATTAAAGAAGGGTCAGTGCCGGATTAACCTATAGGCTTGGAAGCCTAGAGCCTAAAAATCTAAGCGGCCTCCGGTCAAGATGCATTCTATTTTTGACATTCTCATATACCTTTTTACACACGCTGCTATAACCCTCCAGGCTTCTGTAATTTTCCTTTCACTCCATTTCAGAATAATACAGTCTAACTTAAACCAATAACTCGACACTAGCATTGATTCATTGATTTCTGTACTAATTTGGTCCTTCCATAAAAGCTGGTTGGTTGGTTTATGGTTTTTAACGCCACTTTCAACAATATTTCAGTTATATCGTCGCGGTCAGTTTTATTGGTGGAAGAAACCGGGGAGTATCCGGCGAAAACCACCGACCTGTCGCAAGTCACTGACAAACTTTATATATATAAAAATGTTGTATCGACTACACCTCGCCATGAACGGGGTTCGAACTCGCAACTTTAGTAGTGGTACACACTGATTCCATATGTAGTTGTAAATCCAACTACCATACAATCACGACCACGAAGGCTCCATTAGAGAATTGAGATAGATAAGTTGAAAACACAAGGTGTTGCCAGACATCACATTTGTTTCGATGTCGTGGCTAATGTCCTTTATCAGAGGAATAGTGAATTACGGAATTTAAAACACCCGTCATCATCCTCGGCTTCACCGAATGTTGTTTAAAATATTCTTCCATCTTCGTCTAGTCGCAAGGGTAGGGATTTGGAGAGGCCTCGGAAGTGGAATAGCCTAGGTCCTGTCTTCATTTAAATCCGGTCCTGAGAAGGGTTTATTTATTTGAAAAAAAAAGGATGCAACTAATTGAGTTTTAGTAGATCCGGCATTCCACAAAACCGCACGATTCGGCGATGGGGGTCAATTCCAAACATGTATCCCTCTTAGATCGGTGCATACTACTGTGTAGATACGATAACGTAACCCTCATTCCGCTTGTGCTCCATTTAGGGTTACGAATCGATCCCATTCAACGTATGGGAGCAGCGCCCGGANTGATTCACACCGGGCGGTTTTTTGTCCTAATTCCGTTGTAAGTGGTTGGAAAAATTAACGGGGGTGAAAGATAAATATATTTAGGTAAACCTTGAGGTGTTAAATAATCGCTGCAGCAATCCATGGTAGACTTATATTCATCTGAAAATTTGAATGCATGAAATCTTCTTTCTGTCCGACATTTTGTTTACAAGTTGCTAGTTCACGCGCACTTGCCTCGTTTTTGAGATATCCTTATTTGGATCAATTTTATAGTAAAATCGACTTTTTCGTAGTAACATTTTCCATATTTGCCATATATGGATAGGCTCCGCCCATCGCGAGAGTCTACGTAAGGTGTTATGGCGGACAAGTAACAATTTTCAAATACGAAACCGGCCTTGAAGATAGAAACACGGATTGTAACACTTATTTCGTATCACCATTACTTAAAAAGTGTTGGGAATAATAAGATATGACCAGATATGCAAAAAGAAAGTTGAAATATTCACGGAACGAAAATTTTAATTTGCTCCCATACGTTGAATGAGATCGATTCGTAACCCTAAATGAAGCACAAGCGGAATGAGGGTTGACGTTGCGCACAGTATTGGGACAACGTTTGTAACGTTAAATACTATGCATCGCCAGAACGTCAAGTATACGATATTGCAAGTGTTAATGTTTGCATATTTGTTTTCACTCTTGAATTTTTTTTATGTGTTAAGTTTCCTTAGTGTGCTAATTTAAAGTTTGAAGTTCAATATAAATGAAAGGATATAAAAAAGAACATCGTCAACATTACATTTTAATCGTGAACTATTCTAAGCATCGCAGAATTCGACCATGCAATGACTCATTCAAATTGACCACTCTATTATCGTCAATATCGACCTCTGAACAAATGTATATGATTGAAAGTGCTGGTACAATTGCTGGAATTTGTTTAAGTAACTTTAGTTTTAAAGGGTTGTAATCTATAGTGTCAAGTAATAACCGTGTATAACCTTGGTACCCTGATGATAGGATACACCCCATTTGTCGGTAGCAGTTTTTCGTAGAACGGTGGGGTGTTTGCTTGCTCTCATTAGATAATACGGGTAATCATTGTCATCAGCTTTTACAACTAGGATTGTACCACTGGAAACTTCTGATTTTAACGACAAAAAAAAACGTAACGTTGAAAATCACGGAAAAACGTTACAAGATTGCCGGGTAACAAAACAGACTAGACATTTCGATTTTCTTTTCATTTCTTTGTCTGTTATTATTTATTAAAAATTCTTTTTATTTGAGAAACTCTATCAAATGCACATTTCGAAAAGAATATATTATTCAAAGAATGATATACATAATTTATTTACATTAACGTTCGAATTTGCGACGTATTTTAGAAAACCAGTCATTTGCGCGCATTTAGCACACGGTAACAAAACAGACTAGACAAGCAAAAAGTAAAAATTCTCCATGAAAATTTCACTTTCAAACCATATTTTTTTTTATTTTTAAACGCTATTAAAAGCACATTTTGAATATATGATTTTTTTTTAAATTGTTGCTACATTATTTAAATTTTCTTACCAAAGAATCCATTGTGAATGTATTTTTCCGTTTAATAATGTCTTGTTACAACATTTTTGGAACATTTCGCTCCATCCGCTAGCTGCCATATTTGAAAAAAACTGCAGAAAACGTAGTAAGACGTCAGAGCGAATTGTGCGGAGATTACGCATTGCAATTTCCGCACAAAAATAAGATTTTCCGATTCAAATTACTAGATAGTCCACGTTTTCCATGTTACAAGTTACACGCATTTTTTTTTGCCGGAGATTACTTTGTACGGGTTTTGATTTAATTTAATCTAATTGTATTATCATTTAAAAAGGTATAATTATGTAACCCTGTCCTATAAGATACAACATGTATTATCAGTATGCATTTATTTCAAAATTATAATACATTTTACGAGGAAAATTACGTACATTTCATAGAGTGCGCCAATACTGTGCGCAGCGTCGGTTACGTTATCGTATCTAACTACTGTGATACTGATCTCGCCGTATGGAGATGCAAATCGCTTATCGAAATCCCCATGGTCATTCCAAGACTGTTAATTTGTATCCATTTCAACTTTTATTAACATCGGCCTGTCGGCGAGGGTATCGCATTTGGGTTATGTTTTCTTATTACTTAACGTGTTTCAACAATTTCATCGATAATTTTGTTTTTTCCCTTCTGTGATATAAATAGACAAAGCTTACCTGTTAGTTTCTTGCACAAATTTTCAGCAAACTAGCACACTGAACATGAGGTAAAAGTATACTATAGGCTGAGCATTTCTGGGTGGTAAGTTTCTTGGTCCAGGATTGGCTGAAACTAGGCGAATATCAGCGTCTGGTCCTTGTTGGTACACCCGAATCCATGGCCGAACAGCCATTTTGTTTTACAGAACGCCACTATCATTTAACTTGTGACTTCATGAATACTGGCGTTTAGCGCCACTTTCAACAATATTTCAGTTATATCGTGCAGGCGATCAGTTGTATTGATGGAGGAAACCGGAGTACCCGGAGAAGACTACCGACCTATCGCAAGTCACTGACAAACGTTATCACATAATGCTGTATCGAGTACACCTCGCACAAGTCACTGACAAACGTTATCACATAATGCTGTATCGAGTACACCTCGCCATGAAAAAGTCACTGACAAACTTTATCACATAATGCTGTATCGAGTACACCTCGCACAAGTCACTGACAAACTTTATCACATAATGCTGTATCGAGTACACCTCGCACAAGTCACTGACAAACTTTATCACATAATGCTGTATCGAGTACACCTCGCACAAGTCACTGACTAACTTTATCACATAATGCTGTATCGAGTACACCTCGCACAAGTCACTGACAAACTTTATCACATAATGTTGTATCGAGTACACCTCGCACAAGTCACTGACAAACGTTATCACATAATGCTGCATCGAGTACACCTCGCACAAGTCACTGACAAACGTTATCACATAACGCTGTATCGAGTACACCTCGCCATGAGCGGGATTCGAACTGACAACTTTAGTGGTAATATGAACTGATTTCATAGGTAGTTGTAATTCCAACTATCATACGATCACGACCATGACGGCCTCTGATTTTTTAGAGGTAGTAATATGAAAAACAAAAACAAAATACCACACTGTCGGAACTGTTCTAAAAATACACTAGCAAAATCGGAGAAAGAGGAAAAATTGATGACCGATTACTTTCCTTCCTGACTTGATAAAGGCACTGCAATAAAAAGTGGCTGGGTTAAGCACTAGTTTTATGTATCCAAAATTAAACCTGCCCTCTAGCTAACTGAAACCACTACTCGTATGTTTTCCTAAATCATTGTTTTAAACTTGTGATTAACTCTGTCCTACATAGTTACTTCTGGTGCAATATTGTTCAGGTCTGGAAGTAATAAAATCACTCCCAGTTCAGGTTCAATAGAACAAATCACTCGAGATACAAAAGGGAAAATCTGTGAATAAATCCAATTTGTTATTTGTCATGGTGATGTTGCTTATTGTATGGTTTCAGCTATGCATATTATATTGTGTCATCCAATTTGGTCCTAGTCCGTGCCCTAGTCAATCTACAATCAACCCAGTTGTAGTTTTTCTCGTCTATCAGAATTGACTTGCCCGCAGTTATCCCATACCTCAGATGAATATTCCAAAATTGGTCTAATGAAAATAAAATAAATATTTTCCAGATATTCCCTCTTAAATCTAAATTTAAGTTTCCTCAAGACATTAAGTTGCTTTGAAGTTCTCTGAATTAAGCTGTCTATATGTTTTGTCCATTTACAATCACTACTGATAATTATGCCTAAATGTATATATTTCTTCTAGACAACAATCAAAAACCCATAGACAACATACCATACCCATAAATATCTATATACTCTGTATAGGCCAATAATAGAAAAACAATATTCAAATTGAATAGCCACACGACAGTGCCATGTGCTGTGTTTATAATTCAGCAACATAGTATTATACAATACAAACAAAAATATGTATGCACTTCAATATCTGTAGTGCAAAAAACAAAAAACTTTATGAAATGTTAATATGGAATAACGAAGAAAAGTTTTCCTCGAAATCACAGGCATTTGACCGATGGACTTAATTTCCCCGTGTTTGCCACGGGGTACGTATTTTCAGGGCTAGTAACGATGTAGGGCCTCTATTTAATTGTGGGTCCTGGGTCCACACGAATACTATAGAAAAATACACAAGGTAAGAAACAAAATTGTCCACAAACCCGGAGGTAGACTTATTTTCTGTTACGCGGCACGCGATTGGACAATTCTTTTCCAGAAATTTGCCTTGACCAATCGCGTGCCGCATAATAGAAAATAAGTGGTCGACCTCCGTGTTCGTTGACAATCGGTCTTTGGAACAGATAGTCGGGGGTATATATGCAAATTAGTACGAATATGAGAGTAAACTAGTGGCACAACAGCTGATGGGGGTCCAAAAGGTTAGTGCATTCCATCCGTTTATTTTTCAGAAATCAGGGAAATCGACAATAATAAGAAATTTAGCAGTACGCCGCCATTTTCAGTGATTTTGTTTCTTACCTTGTGTATTTTTCTATAGTATTCGTGTGGACCCAGGACCCACAATTAAACAGAGGTCCTACATCGTTACTAGCCCTGAAAATACGTACCCCGTGGCAAACACGGGGAAATTAAGGTCCATCGGTCAAATGCCTGTGCTCGAAACAAGATAAAATTTAACTAACGAAGTAAAACACGTCCAATCGAGTCGGCCCTGTCGTGCTGAATGGTATTTTCACGGACGGCGGGAAAATACATACAGTCTATGGGCGGATAACTAGAAGAAATAAATTTCAATCTAATTCAGTTCCTTCAAACGATTGAAATAATATTTCTTCTAGGCAACAATCAAAAACCCATAGACAACATACCATACCCATAAATATCTATTTACTCTGTATAGGCCAATTGAATAGAAAAACAATATTCAAATTGAATAGCCACACGACAGTGCCATGTGCTGAATAAAAAGAACGGGAAATCGAAGTTAAATTTTATCTTGTTTCTTAATAAATAAACTAATCAGATAATTTTTAAATTGTTTATCACGCATCCAAAATTAAAGTCATAAAACCTACTGTATATTTTTTGGAACCAACCTGTCCCTTTAGTGAATCTTTTTAAACGTATCTGTCTTTTGCAAACGGTCAGAAATGGCATAATTTGCTGCGGTAGTCGCACCACCAGGTCTCAAACTGTGTAATCCATATTTCTTAATATCAGAAACAAACGGTCCAAATGCATCCAGTATGTATCTGCCATTCCAATAATATGAGGTCATGACTAAGTATAGTTCGGCAGAGAACGTCTCGTGCAACGTCGCGCCATTCTTTTATCACCACAGTGTAAGTAAGTAAGTAAGTAAGTAAGTAATGACTTTATTTCAAGAGGGTAACACAGTTAGCAACAATAAGCTAATCTTCCCTGTGGCCCTCAAAACAATAATAATCAAATACAGCAAATACAATTTCAAACAATACATTTACATATTGATATTCACAACAAAATATCACAATCTGAGTATAATCAAGGATAAAAGGTAAAATATATTTAGGTTTAAAAATTTCAACATCATACACAAGTGTTTACAAATTTCTCGTTAAGTTAAAAATAAAACATAAAACTGCCATCTTTAACTGAAACTTCAATCCACCAATTGTAGCTGCTGAGAACTTTCTCACCAAGGATAGCCCATGAAAGCCATTCAGCTTATTTCCAATGGGGTCCTTTATAAGTATCAGCTTAAAGTTCAAGTGGACATTAAAAGATCAACATGAGCGGGTAGAGGGATTACTTAATT
>MJUT01020061.1:188060-199837 GCA_002080005.1 Gigantidas platifrons | reverse complement strand
AAAAAAATCAGAGAAGCAAACCATGTCAATTTTTTTCTAACTTGAATTGAATATTTCTGGGACTATTATACTGACCATAATAGTCCCAGATATTTGTAGTATTGTCTTTTCTTCATGACATGAATTCTTATATAAACAGAGTTTAATTTCTGACAGAGGGCATACATTGTAACAGCTCAAAATAGTTCTGGTTAGGAGCATTTAAAGTTACTAAACAATTCAGAGAAAAAATACACTAATAAAATAAAAATTAAAGACCTGCCAGCCGGGTCTTAAAAATCTTCCCATGTTAGGGGAAACCATGGCCAACAATCAATTATCAATTGCCTTGTCAGAAAATAACAGAATTTTGAGATGAAGGACCAAAAATAAACCAACATACATTTTGTACATGTACCTACATAATAGATGAAATCAAGTACATGTAGACAATAGCATCCTAATGTTAGGATCAAACAACTTAACAAAACATACTGAGAAAAGCTGAAAGAGGCAAAATAAAGATATCTATGTCTGTTCAAGGTTATCTTACCTATATACAATATACTTATATTCTCTATTTTTGTGGTTAAAATGTCTACCATAAAAATGTCATTTTATGGAGATTTTTTGTCAAGTACCATTAAAATAAGAACGTTCTTGTATAAAATGAGTTTATCTGTTAACCAAGGTACTTGTAACTTCAAACAGACATATATTTATTTTGACCCCACAGACTTTTTTGAATCATCCAATTATTCTGCTATTATAATGTGTGTTAACTGTCACATGTTTGAAATTTCCATCAATTTTAAAAGAAAAAGAAGCTAGGTTAGGCATATATTTGTTCGGTCCTGCATAATTTTGCCTATCCAAGGGACAAACTTTAGGAAAGNTTTGAACTTTTTCCCGACAAAAAAGAATAATAACAATATGTTGAAATTATTTTTAGTGTGAAGCAAATTTACCTTGTAGGTAAGTTAGATTGATTTGAGGTTAGGTTGCCAATTACATTCTGATATAGGTCGGATCTAATAATAATTCATACAAGCTTATCACCATCACGGTGTGGGTTCGCGCCCAGCTTTGTAAATTACAAAAAAGGGTGTACTCGACTCACAGCCACAAGTGATATAGTTTACCAGTTGCTTGTCCTGGGTTCTCTCCGGGTATTCTGGCTTCCTCCACCACTAAAACTGGTCCTGATTTTTTTCTGAATTTGTTAGATAAAATCCTGATAACTCCTGATTTTGAACTTTTTCCCGACAAAAAAGAATAATAACAATATGTTGAAATTATTTTAGTGTGAAGCAAATTTACCTTGTAGGTAAGTTAGATTGATTTGAGGTTAGGTTGCCAATTACATTCTGATATAGGTCGGATCTAATAATAATTCATAGAAGCTTATCACCAACACGGTGTGGGTTCGCGCCCAGCTTTGTAAATTACAAAAAAGGGTGTACTCGACTCACAGCCACAAGTGATATAGTTTACCAGTTGCTTGTCCTGGGTTCTCTCCGGGTATTCTGGCTTCCTCCACCACTAAAACTGGTCGCCATGATATAGCTGAAATATTGCTGAAAGTGGCGTAAAGCACCAACATTCAAATTAAAAACAATAACGCTAAAAATTCTTACTTTACCCATTTGCTAGGCAAAGTTATTCTAAAAAATGAAAGCTGGTCACTAATTTTTTATTTACATACCCAAGAAAAGACAGATATAATATTACAATGTATATCAACAAAAACTACTTGGAATAAATTGATCAATCATTTCTTTTAATTAAAGATAGTTCAAATTAATTACATCGAACATTTTTCAGATTATATTTTATATATTAGAGAGGATTACCATTTATAAATTAATCAGAATTGCTACAAATGCAAAGTTGGCCTAACATTAGTAAAGTAGTAATCTAAAATTCTGAAAAAATGGATACCTCATATGATACCCTTGAAGATGTCAGCATAGTGTTTTGGTATGAAGGATTCCATGATGTATTCTTTAAGAGGAATAAGTGTTAAAGAACTGGCACAGTAACGATCACTAACAGATTTACGCACAATGTTCTCTAACTCTCTCACCAGCAAATAGAAGTTGTCACATGGCTTTTTTACAGACCCCCTCTGTCTTGTTTGTTAAACCATTCACTGTAACTATTAAGAAATGATGAAGAGTCTGAATGACTAACAAGTTTATCCATAATTGTCAAGTTCTTACTAGAAACCACATAATATCTTTTCTTCAAGGCTTTTATGATGAAACCAGCAACGTAGAATAATATTGACTGATCATTCACACTTACAGTTGACTGTTCTTTCTCAGAATCACTTTTCACAAATTGTATCTGTTCTGTAAAGAGTTCACCAACTATATCCTCAAAGAACATTTGTAAAAATAAATTAATGTCACTAGACTTAAAGGCTGGACACATTGCTGAAATGTCTTTACAAAGGGTATTGTCTTGACAAACTCTGTGTAGGTGTTGAAAAAGTTGCTCACGGTCATTAGTTGTTGTAAGGTTCGAAGAAATGGAAACGAAAACAAATTTCATCTCTTTCTCTAATCTCATTCTAATAGAATCTGATGATGCAGCCATTACACTAATATTACTGATTTGTTTGCTGTGAAGGAACGGATCATTTGCAATGTTCTTTAGTGAAGACTTATAAGCAGCTGGAAAAATCTGACTGAAATGATCATCTTGACATGAAAATGTGTTGTCACTTTTAATCCCACTTGTTGTTACCTTTTGTTGTCAGTAACTCTGGCATCAATATTATGCTGGGTTTTTTTTTCACATGGCCACAAAAAATTTACTATATAAATCCGTGTTTTAACTAAACTACAATCAACCCAATTGATTCCGGAAACTATTCCGAGTTTTCCGTCTATTCACCTTTTTTAGTTTAATCTTATTTATCACGTGATATTAAAATGTAAACACAATTTTGTTTTACTGATGAAGTTAATCATTTCTAATCTATAATTCCGATATACTGTTGTAAGTATTTATAGGTTGACTGCTAGTTTCTCAATTCATTCAAAGTTTCTCAAACACAGAAAATATGATTGACAGATCTCAAATATATTGCACTGCAGCACAGGAATCGGAAATTTTATCAATGTCATATGATGAGAAAAACGTCATATGGGTAGTGAAGTTTCACGAACGTAGTTACTCACAGGAATCGGAAATTTTATCAATATGATGAGAAATACGTCATATGGGTAGTGAAGTTTCACGAACGTAGTTACTCACTACGTTCGTGAAACTTCTGCAGCGACGTCATATGACTGGGTATCATACGATACAGTCAGTACATAGTCCATTTTTTTTTTTTAATTTAGACTTTGTAGTTAATTGTAGACACCCCATGATTGGCATGTATGATAGAAAATACAAAAAAGAGATACTGATGATTGATTATAAAGCAGTGGTAGGTAGTATGGAAAGGACCACCTTTTCATATTTTTTTCTTAATTTTCTTATTATACATTGTATTTTCAGTAACTAATATTTGTACATGTTCCAGACCATATGCGTATTTGGACCGTACGTGTATGGTCCGGACCGTAGGAGTATACTCGTACGGTCCGACCGTAGGAGTATACTCATACGGTCTAGTACGAGCTGGACCATACAGGTATTTAGACCATATGGGGTTTTTTTCAATACTAAAATTATATCATAAACTTAAAATTATATTTATCATAATTATTATTACTTTAAACAAAACACCATCACCTCATGAAAAGTAAACAGTTTTTGAACTATAATGCAATTTTAATTGTCTACCTGAATCACATTTTCGCATGCACGCCCAGAGTGACACTTGGTGCTACAAGGAATGCCGGACTTTCTACACTTACATGTTTTGTTCATGCATGTTCCCTTTTATTTACATCTTTTGCTTGCTACCCATTTCAATTTTTGCATTAGACTTTGACACTTTCTTATATTTTCTCATCGTATTTTCAACAGATTTTTTTTATAATTTCTGTCCAATATCTGTCTTATCCTGTCGTGAGTTGTAATTTGTCCGTCGTCTGTTTTCACGGTACAGTTTCTGTTGTCAGTAGGGTCAACTATAATGTCATTCAGTACCATAAAGTCATCAACTGCCATGAGTTCATCCTGTATATGTCTGTAATCTGTAGCATCGTAAGTCTCAGTAGATATTTCGGTTGTTTCAGTTGGTCTTCGTTTTCGGGTCGGTTGTACATGTATGTCAGCCATAACGGAAAACACGTTAGTCTGTGAGCAGCTAAGTCGACCATCGAATCCCCACAGGCACTGCCAGGCTCAATTTGTGCGTTAGTTACAGTTCGTGTCTGTGAACCTGTCTGTTCATCGGTATGTGAATCCGTCTCGATTTCTGTCTGTGAGTTAGTCTCGGTTTTTGTCTATGAGTCGGTTTCAGTTCTGTCTGTGAGTCGGTCTCAGTTCCAGTCTGTAAGTCTCCGTCTGTGTCAAACATGTATTCGACCTAAATATGCGTCAAATGTTTCTTCCCACATTCTGTTTACTGGCGATTACTTAAAAACTTTATTCAATTTCAAACTATTTTGTTAACTGCGAGTGAGCAGAATTCACTTATTACTAACATGCTAAATTCAAGACATGTAAGTTTGTAATAGATTAAATTATACTTATTTCTAAATTGTACAACTGCGATAATTAACTTTTTTTTTTAATATATTTTAGATTCGAATAACGTTGATCTGTAAAATATTTTTGAAGCCTCGATAATCTCTTAAAACTAGGCAGACCGTACGCGTATGGTCCGACCGTATAGGTATTTTGAAAAAATACGCATACGGTCCAAACACGCGTATGGTCTGGAACATACACAAAAAAAACAGCATCACTATGAATATGCCATGTACAATTATAGCCATAAGATTTCGTATAAGTCCATATTACTGTGTCAACTACTACCTGTAGTGTAATACATTAACAAGTGCATCAAGTAGAGAAAAAAAACACCCCTTTTTAGTGCAATTATTATGGAATGCAATAATTTTTTCCTTTTTAGCTCACCTGACCCAAATGGTCATACATGTGAGCTATTGCCATCACTTTTCGTCCGTCGTCCGTCCGTCAACATTTCACATTTTAATCTTCTCCTCAGAAACTACTGGGCCAATTGCAACCAAACTTTGGTGGAATGATCCTTGGATGGCCCCCTTCCAAAATTGTGTCCGGTGTTCCCGACTTCAAACCAAGATGGCCGCCAAGCTAAAAATAGAAAAAAGGGGGGATGAAATTTCAATTGTCTATTGCTGCTTAAGTATAAGTTAAAATGAGCTCAAATTTCAACTGCTGGTACATGGCAATGTGTAGTTTAACATATATTACAGGCAGGGTTTCCTCTGGGTTGAATTGTTTTTGAGCCAACACTTGAGCCAAAAACTAAATTTTTGAACCACTTTAAAATATTTTGAGCCATAAATACTTCAAAAATTTTTGGCACTAAAAACGCACATAAATATTAATCATTTATTTATTTTCTTACTGCATACATGTTAAAACAATATAAGGGTACATGTACTTTTTGAAATACAATAGCACAATAATGTTTCAGTTACTATTACAACCATAAAAGGCAAGTAAGTAAAAATACAGACTGTAAAAACTGTTCTATTTTTTTTTAAACTGAGCAAATTCTACTCTGCTTTCGTGATGACCACCTCCTAAAAGCTTCTATAAAATTAAATGTATTTGCCAATGGCCCCTCCAATGAAATAATCATTAAATTGTATGAATTACAAGTGTTAAGTCTGTTCCTTAATTTTGTTTTAATTAAGTTTTGTCTACTAAAGCCTCGTTCACACTCAACAGGCTTGTCTGCAATCTCTGGAACATCGTCGGCAGGCCTTGATTCTTCCTGCAGTGCATCTTCAGTTTGCACTGCCTGCTTGCCATGGCCCCATAATTCGGACAGTTTCATTACTTTAAAAAATTAATTTTCTTTTCCGTCCCATTTTAAAAACGTAAAATGGAGTTAAAAATTTCGATGCGTTTAAAACGATAGGGCTAAAATAAATGAAAAGTTTCTTAATTAAAATTATATGAAAACAATTCACGAACTGAGAGAAGTCATTCACCCGAGACCATTAATTAACACCTTTGTTTGACTTACCTTTTATGTATTTTACAAGTTAATTATCCTATCAACAGATAAACATTACGAACAGCTGATTATCGATTTTGTCACTTGATCAGTTCATGGGTAACATTCGAAGCTTTCCGAATAGCGTTATGGGCGTTCCGAAGTAACGAACTAGAAAATGACCGCCACAACAGACGATGAACATTCGAAATCTTTTGAGCCAAAGTAAATATTTTATTGCCAAAATCATAGATTTTTCTCCAAATGCGCAAATGGCGCACGCCAGTGGAAACCCTGACAGGTTTTTCTGTGCAATTTTTCTTTTAGCCGATTTCTACCGATTATGCAAATTAGGCATATTTTGTACATTTTGTCCTTTATTTCAAAAGTTATGAGAGATAGATGTTAAATTCAAGCTGCATACATGTTCAGAATGTCAAGATCTACCTACCCTGCGTGCGCCCCCCCTAAAATTGGAAAAAAATATGATTTTTTTTGGGGCGTAAAATCGTGATTTTTCACACGAAATACCCCAAAAATTTTCACGCTCCCCCCTAACTTGAAATCTTGGATTCGCCCCTGGTACATGTACTATGGTACTATTTATTACTTTATGTATTAGAATATTTTTTTTGTAATATGAATCACTGTAATGACTCTGCCCCTTGATTGGACAATAAAATCTTATCTTATCTTGTAGTTGGATTTATTACTACCTATGCAATCAGTGCCTATCACCACTCACATTGTGAGTTCGAATCCCAGTCAGGTGAGGTGTAAGTGGCTTGCAGCATGTCGGTGGTTTTCTCCGGGTAGAATAAAACTTACTGCCACGTATAACTGAAATATTGTTGAAAGGGGTGTTATTAAAGCACTAAAAACCAAAAAAATCTTTTGTCTGATTGTCCATCAACTTACTTCTGTACATTTTAATCTTCTTCTTAAAAACCATGTGGTGATATTTTACCAAACTCTATGGAGAACAGGCCTTTTTGAATGATAATACCGGTATATATATTTACGAAAAACGGAACAAGAGTGAATAAGCTTGCCTTGAAAATACCAGTCGTTACCCCAACATCTAAATTTTCACTATTTTTCTCTATTTATGACAAAAATTATATCACCCCAACATCTAAATTTTCACTATTTTTCTCTATGACTAAAATTCATACGACTGTGGAAAATACATAGGTACATGTATGTAAAAACGCAATTGAATTACAATGTACATGTATTTGCACTTATTAAATGCAATAATGTTTTTACACTCAAGTCCTGTTCTCAACTCCATTCATTTTTTTTACCATAAATGACAAACACATTTTTTATTTTGACAACTCACAAGATATCAAATGCATTTGTACTTTGTGCACTTCAGTACAAAAACAAAGTGTATTACATGCATATACTTGCATGTAACTTTATATAAAGAAAAAAGTTTGCATTAAAGTGCAATTTTTTTTTTTTTCCCACTTATTATAATTACATTTTGTAAGTAAATGTGTTTCATACAATGTATGTTAAAATGAAATGCAATTACCAGATATCACTCCTAATTTTGAGATATGAATTTTGGTCATCATTTAATATGAATACAAATGTACATAGCTTGCAGGGATAGAAATAATGAACAGTCTGATTTGCAGTTGAAGAGGTACTCCTTAACTTTTGATTTTTCCCAGCATTATTTCAGTTAGATTAGTTAGAAGACGGCCTCTTATATGCAAAATAAATACAAAATACAAATACTTTATTGACCAATTAAGGACCCACAAGGGGCATATAAATTACAATGATTGACAATATGTAATACATACAATGTACATAATAACAACAAAGAAATATTGACAATGTCATATAAGCCACCAGTGCAATTTGTTTGAATAATATAGTTTTATTTATAGTAAAATACACTTTTAACAACTGTGTCAGTAAACCAGAGATATGCAATCAATATACATGTAGTAGAAATAGAAGATTTCTGCCATGCTAGTGGTTTTTTTTTGTGTACATCTGTATCCTGTCTTGTTATTTACGGAGTGCAGTGTAATGACTGTCTACAATATACTACCGGTACTAGTACAAATGTATACTTGCAAATTATTCCATACATTTTGTATTTTAGAAAAAACAGAAAAATGGCAAATGTGATGACAACCATAATGAATTTAACAACGCATCCATTAACAACAGAGATGTTGAATTTAACAACACATCTGATGACAACGGGCATGACCAATGTGACCACACCATGGCAGAGTACGACTGAAACTCTTTCAACAGACACTACTGGTACAGATATTCCATCAACTGCTGCACCAAAGGAAGAGATTTCAGAACTTTGGGGATTCATTGCGGCTGGAGTTGCTATATTGTTTTATGGCAGTAATTTTGTCCCTATTAAAAAATTTGAAACAGGAGACGGTAAGAATAAAGATTTATGCATATATTATAAGTTACACAATGTGCTAGTGACCTAATACGATATATACAAGGTCAGTAAATTTCATATGGGGCGAGAGCTAAGCTAGAGCCCCATATGGAATTTACTGACCCTGTATATATCGTATTAGGTCACTAGCACACTGTGTAACGAATATATCTTACTGATTACCTTTGAATGAGGGATTTAAATGTAACTGCATCAAAACTAATAAATATGTAATACATGTACATGTATTTGTGTTGTATGTAGGTGATTCATATGTGTCGTTATAACATTATTTGGTGACATTTGGAATGTTACAAAAAATGTACATTGGTCAAGTCAACATTTGGGGACAAACTTACTCGGGTCATTTAATTTTTTATTGTAATACAAAATGTATTTTATTTAAAAAAAAAATATTAATACGTTTGTTTATAATTTCAACGTCTGTTGTCAAGCCGAAATGCACCGGTGTCTCATTGTTCAACGTCATCTTTGTTTTGAAAGAAAAAGGGGAGATTACTACTAACTGTATTGAATATACACGGTTTCCATGATGTGATCACTTTAATCCAATGATATTCCCTAGAAGTTTGTAAGAAGTCAGATATATATATATACATTGTATACAGTCAAATCTGCTCCTGTGGTCACTTCTATTAAGCAATCACCTGTATTTAAAGGCCACCTTTTCTTTTCCTGTCATAGAAAATTTCATATGAATTGAACCTCTTTTAAGAGGTAAACTGTCCAGTCCGTCAAGCGACTCCTGATTTTCCTGATTTTGAGCTGTTCCTGATTTTTTCCTGAATTTGTTAGATAAACTCCTGATAACTCCTTATTTTGAACTTTTTCCCCACAAAAAAAAAAAATAACATAATAATATGTTGAAATTATTTTAGTGTAAAGCATCTTATCAATAAAAGGAGGTGCGGAAAATGGCCTAAGTAAGACATTTTAGCCTGCCAATTACATTCTGACATTCTGATAATGACCTTCATCTGGAATCAAAAACACTGCTTAAATTTATATATTATGGCCTGAAAGCTCTTACTTAATAGAGGGGAGGAAGGTGGCCATTTTTTTGGTTTATTGTATGGTTTTATCACTTTTCGTATAAACAAAATTCTTGATAATCTCCTGATTTTTAACTAAAAACCTTCCTGAGGCTGATTTCCTAATTTTTTTAAGCCAAAGAGTGCTTGACAGACTGACTGTCTCATACGGCCACTTTTTTTGGTCCCTAAGGTGACCTCTTAAAACAGGTTTGACTGTATATACATACCGGTATTTGTATCTACCAAATACTTGTAAAGGAATAGACAGCATTTTTCAAGGTAGTAAACCTCCTATATACTGTTCCAGTCAATCGAAATGTAACTTCCAGTAAATGATTGATTGATCTAATGTGTTTAATGCCATTTTCAGCAATATTCAGCTATATCATGACGACCAGTTTTAGTGGTGGAAGAAGCCAGAGTACCCGGAGAGAACCACTAACCATGGGCAAGCAACTGGTAAACTTTTATCACTTGCGACTGCAAGTCGAGTGTTCCCTTCTTTGTAATTTACAAAGCCGGGCGCGAACCCACACCATATTGGTGATAGGCTTGTATGAGTTGTTAGGTAATCCAACTACCTAACTCATTGAGCCACCCGGACCCTTCCTGTAAATGAGTGTCTCAGTATGATCCCAACATTGTTCAGGGAGCTTTAAATCACAAACTCAAATATACTTAATACAGATCAGTGTAAACAAGTTTTGTACTTTCTTATATTACCGTAATGTAACTATATCGATATTTTGGGCATTTTTAGCCCACCTGGCCAAAGGCCAAGTGAGCTTTTGCCATCACTTGGTGTCCTTCGTCTGTCCGTCGTACGTCGTAAACTTTTTCAAAAATCTTCTCCTCTGAAACTACTAGACCAATTGTACCCAAACTTGGTCTGAATCATCACTAGGGTGTTTAGTTTAAAAATTGTGTCTGTAGATGGCATGCACCAATCAACATGACTGCTGTTAGTAAAAATAGAACATATGGTAAAATTGCAGGTTTTGGGTAATAACTCAGAAACCGTTAGTAATATAAAAAATCTAACAGGGGTAAAAAATGTGCAGCATGTTAATATCTACCTACCCTGAAATTTTGAAGTGAATCCTATTACCCATCTGGGAGTTATTGCACTTTTTTCATCAAATTTTTAAAATTTTAATACTTTTCGTCTTATATTTCAAAAACTATAAGAGATAAAGGTTAAGTTTAAACTGCAAACATGTTCAGCATGTCAAGATCTACCGACCCTGCAATTTTGAAGTAAATCCCATTACCCATTTTGGAGTTATTGCACTTTTTTCATCAAATTTTCAAAATATCAGTACTTTTCGTTTGGAGTTATTGCACTTTTTTCATCAAATATTTTTAATTTTAATACTTTTCATCTTATATTTCAAAAACTATAAGAGATAAACGTTAAGTTTAAATTGCAAAAATGTGCAGCATGTCAAGATCTACATACCCTGCAATTTTGAAGTAAATCCCATTACCCATTTTGGAGTTATTGCCCTTTTTTCATCAAATTTTCTAAATTTTAATACTTTTCGTCCTTTATTTCAAAAACTATAAGAGATAGATGTTAAGTTTAAGCTGCAAACATGTTCAGCATATCAAGATCTACCTACCCTGCAATTTTGAAGTAAATTTGATTACCCATCTTGAAGTTATTGCCCTTTTCTCATAAAATTTTAAAAATTTTAATACTTTTCGTCCTGTATTTCAAAAACTGTAAGAGATAGATGTTAAGTTTAAACTGCAAACATGTTCAGCATGTCAAGATATACCTACCCTGCAATTTTGAAGTAAATCCCAATACCCATTTTGGAGTTATTCCCTTTTTTCATCAAATTTTCAAAATATTAATACTTTTCGTTTGGAGTTATTGACCTTTTTTCATCAAATTTTTTAAATTTTAATACTTTTCGTCTTATATTTCAATTTTGTTCATCAAATTTTCAAAATTTTAATACTTTTCGTTCTGTATTTCAATAACTATAAGAGATAGATGTTAAGTTTAAACTGCAAACATGTTCAGCATGTCAAGATCTACCGACCCTGCAATTTTGAAGTAAATCCCATTACCCATTATGGAGTTATTGCACTTTTTTCATCAAATTTTCAAAATATCAATACTTTTCGTTTGGAGTTATTGCCCTTTTTTCATCAAATTTTTTTAATTTTAATACTTTTCATC
>MJUT01020061.1:164495-174967 GCA_002080005.1 Gigantidas platifrons | reverse complement strand
TATTGTTGTTTCTAACACATATTGTGTTGTTTTTTGTTTTGTTTGTCTTCGTCTTGTCTCTGCATCGTCCATGTTTGATTGTCCCTTCTGGTATTCTCTAGCGTTTATTTATATACTTTTAAATATTTCTCCTTTGATTTCTTCGATAGATATTTTCAGTATTAACTGAAAGTTATCGCCAAGGTAATGTCAAGCACGTATAAAAACCTATCCACTTTTATTACATTATGACATTACCTATGAAAATCTTCTCCATTTAAAGTATCTCCTCTATCATGATCAAGAGTCTAGCCCTGATTTGAACTGTTGAGCTAATTAAGAAGATAATGCATATATGTTAACCCTGAGGCTAGATATACTTCTTGTGCTCTGTGTTGAAATATACTTTAGAGAAAACCTCAAAGGGACATTTCAGAATGGACATTCCAGAGACACTGGCAATATTGTGCACAAGTCATAGACTGACGACAAACAAAATAAAAAACACAACACAGAAAACTAGAAAGATGAGCAGCACAGACCCTACCAAAAACCAGGGGTTAACACAGGTGGTTGCAATAATTACTTGGTTTTAAATCAGTTTAGTAAATTGTATGTACTAGTATATATGTTTAATATCAATATACATTTACCTGCTAATATACCAATATTACATTTACCTGTTAATATACCAATATTGCATTTACCTGTTAATATACCAATATTACATTTACCTGCTAATATACCAATATTACATTTACCTGCTAATATACCAATATTGCATTTACCTGCTAATATACCAATATTGCATTTACCTGCTAATATACCAATATTACATTTACCTGCTAATATACCAATATTACATTTACCTGTTAATATACCAATATTACATTTACCTGTTAATATACCAATATTACATTTACCTGCTAATATACCAATATTACATTTACCAGTAATCAGAATTTTATTGTTTTCAAAAGTAAAAAAAAACGTACTAATTTAAAAATGCTGATGTATGCTTATTTTTATACTTATTTTTTGTGTAAAAAATTTAAAAAGATTTTATTACTGACCATAATAACAGAAATAATACAATAAAATCTGCTTATTTATATTAATATAGAATCCAAGACAAGACTAATTCACAATCTAGTGAAGCTCTGTATGCTGCTACTAATATGAAACAGGCACTGCCTGGAAAAGCTCGCAAAGATAATCACTTAGATATCTTTGGATGAGCAAACGTGTGCAAAACTTTATGCTTATGTACATACATGTATAATTATTTACCAACTTTGTCTGAAAATAGAAATTTGGTTTACTAGTGACCATAGACATAATGTTTACTACTATGTATATGTTGCACATAGCAGGGTCTGAAAAGGTGATAGTGGTATTGTAATCACTAGTTCAGTTTGATATGAGGCAGGTACTACCTGTAAACTACCTGCATGCACTACCTGTACAAGCGTAAGCAAAATCAGAAAGGGTTAATAATAATATTGGACCAAGCAACAATACAAAGGTTAGCTTCCTGGATGGTTTGCCAGACATTTGATTAGACACAATAGACAATATTTTATTTGCAGGAACACATTTACAATAAATGGTTATGGCATAAACTGAAACAATACAAAATAACAGACTCATGGAATGACAGTGGTATTTAGTACTACTAAGTATATTAAAATAGCCTCAGTTTCTAAATGGCCTTTCTCATTAAGAAACAATCATTTAAAAAATTGACTAATTTTAAGAGTGACCAGCAAACTACTATTAAAAAGTAAGACATGTGTCTTAATGAAATATTTGAGTTAACTATTTTAATGTTAACTTTTTGTAAGAATGTTTTTCTTAAAGATATATAATGTGGACAAGTTGAAAAGAAATGATATTCGTTCTCAACTTCTCCTGTATCACATGACTGGCAGACATGATTCTGTCTCTCTATATTTGAGAAACGACCTTTTTCAATGGCTAGAGAATGGGCGCTAACCCGGAATTTGCTCGGCAAAGATCTATCTGATTTTAATTTACAGATATCAATGTATGGGGGTCTTTCACCACTTTTTTGAATTTCTCGAAAAAACTTCAACTTTTCACATACATTAATCAAGCTATTCATATTCTGTTTAGCCTGAGCTTGAATCCTTTGTTGAATGCTATTAATATAAAATTTAATATTATCTGCTTATTTATATTAATATAGAATCCAAGACAAGACTATATTTCACCATCTAGTGAAGCTCTGTATGCTTCTTCCAATAACCACGATGTTTTAGTTTTTAATAGAAGGGTAAGATTTAATTAAATCAAGTCAATCATGGATTTTTATGTGGCTATCTTTTGTAATTTTTTCTCATTTAATTTCTGAAATTCATCATTAAAGTTATGCTCATTTACTTATTATTATGTTTCGTCCGCCCCCCTCTTTTTGGTGAGGGAGGGGTGAAACATTTTTTATTTGTGGAAAATAACCTTTAGTTTTCATCATCTTTTGATGCAGTATTTTTCTTTAAATTTATTGTAACAAGGGCTGTAAGTAGTATTTTAACAGAATTTCTCTCTGAGCTACGATTTTCGAGTTTGCAGTAAAACTGATGTAGGAGGAATCTCATGTAGACTTAATTCTGGTTGTATCATGCTGCGACCGTCATAGCCCTTTATTTAGCAAAGTATAGAAGATGCTACATGTACTTTGACAATTTTCAAACAAACATTCGTTTGACAACTTCTGTATTAACCTGTAATTTACTAGATGGCGAAGTTGCTACTTGACGAGAATTATTCTCACTGACCAATATATCTACCTTATTAACTAACACTTAATTAACCTTAATTAATTGTTGGTTAAAACAATAATTATTCAAGAAAAATATAAATGTGACATAATGTACAATGATTACAGAATGTGTATTCAAAACAAGTAAAAACTTATGGTAAAATGTCTCCAGTTGTTAACATTCACTGCTCCAACTACCGTCTGTCATTATGTTGTCATTGCTGTGGAAGTGTTTGATCGTTAAGCTTGTGTTGAATTGCGTTTTATTTTTATATTTGTATCTGTCTTTCCGCTGGAGAGTTAAATATCAAGAGACAAGTAATTGAATCCTATTAATCACTTTTTTTTGGTCTGTTTCAGGACATTTCTTACATTTCATAAGGCTTTTGTCATTTTCATTTTTATGTTGAGTATTAATTAATATTACATGTAAACACCGAGGCCCTCACTTCTTGGTTGTTGGTACCCTATGTAACTAACAGTCCATCAGCAACAGTATTGCCCCCGTGGTAGTAATAATCTAAAAACATACAGTACTGCATCGATGGTTGAATGTTAATAGCATACTTGCCTCGAGTGTGGTAAATCATGGATGCAAACCTTGGTCAAATGGAACCAAAGACTATTAAATTGGTATTTCTATCTTCTCCACTAGCATGCAGCTTTAAGGAGTAAGAACAAAGACTTGTTGATTTGAAATCAGGATAATGTGTCCATGTGGAGCGACATGTCTACCCACAGACTTGTTTCAGTGAGCTAACATAAAATACAACTAAGCATGTTGGTCTAGTACAAAGCAGACATGATCATCATCTCATCAAAATTTAACTTGTTTTCACTGTGATATAGATGAAAAATTGATCACTTGCCATTAAACAACAATTAATCACTCTAAAAATAGATTTTAATGCACCAGATGGTACATATCTGTATTTAAATTTTACAATATAGTATATTAATTTTCTAATATTTATGTAATGACTGATCTTTTATTTTTGGGTCCAGGTCAGCGGTAGTTTAAATCTTCATGATATGGACGAGGAGGAGTCTTTTATAGACAAACTCTCACCTGGTATGAAACGTGTAGTGTAAGTATTGCATAACTGTTTAAGCTATCATAGGTAAAGTAATTTCACATGTATCCCAAGACAAACAACGCTGCTAAAGTAATGTCAACCAATACTTTTTGTTTGTTGTTACTAGAGTTATTCCCCGAATATGTGCCAAAGCCACAAGTTTTATCATGAGTAGAAATTAAAAAAAAAAGAAAAAATTTATATTTTGCATTTAATTTATTATTTTATTTTGCAGATATTTGAAATAAAATAATAATTCATTGTGGTCTTTTTTTCATGAATTTGCAAAGACACTCCTTTTCAGACTAATTCTTAGTGTTATTATGTAACTATTACTGTTTTTGACATTAAAGGGACAAAAAGAGGGAATTTCAAATTTAAAACATTTTAGTTTTCAATGTCAATGTACATTTTTTGGCAAAATGATCATCTTTATGGCTTATTTATGGACCATGAATTTTTTTAGCTATTTTATTTCAAAAAGGGGTCCAAAGGGAACCAAAATTCCAAAAGTGTTTATATTTGGAAGGTATATATAATTTGTATTTTTCATCAATTTTTTTTCAAGATGTTTGACAGTGATACAGTGTAGTTTCTTAACAAAAACTGCTGCGTCAAGTTCGACATTATTATAAAGCAATAATTAACATTTTAATATGATATTTAGTGATATTTAAGCTTTTAGTACATTTGTGCATTTCTAAATTTAGTTGTTTGTTTTAATTGAAGTTTTACAAGTAAAATAGTTGTTTTTTGTAATTAAGGAAGTTTAGTGTATTTGTTCTTTATATTAAATATGACTTCTTCAAGAAAAAGAGCATTTGTTGAATTTGTGGACACAGGTAGTGATCCGTTATATAGAAAGTGCATTCGGATAAATCAACACTTTGTTAGTTTATAATTATTTTATTTGATCAATGATACAAAGAGGATCAGACACAAGTTTGACCAACTTATGGAGTCTTCTATATATACAATTACATTATGTTGAGAATGTACAAGAAAACAAGTAAAATAAAATTTTAACATATAACAGACAAAGCTGAAAATAATCAAACAATCATTACAATCTTTCCAAAAGTTGGAAGCTATCTGCAGCCAACAGCAAGCCGAGAAGGAAGCTGTTGATAAAATGGCATTAAAGAAGGAACAAGCATTCACTGACACAGGTTTTTCTGAAGAAGAAAGTTTTGAAGCTGGCAATTTGAAGGGCATATATTTGTCAGAATTGGCAACGAACGACTTAACTACAGGGCCGAAAATCTAAAACTTAGCTTGACAAAATATTATGGTGACAAATTGCAATTTATAGATATGACAAAACCTGGTACATATTCCTCAAACTTAGTTTTCAATGCAGAAACTGATATCAAATCCCCGATAGGACATGTCTATAAACTTGAAAACATTGACAAATTTGCCGATACAGCATGTATTGAAATCATCAAGGCATTTGAGAATGACAGCTTTTGAGGTTGCTGCCAACAGCTCAGTACCTTGAAGGTAAGGTCATCCGGTGAGCTTGGAAAAAATACTCCTCTGCCCAGTTCCCAAAGGTAAATAATCTTGTCGGCTCGCTTAGGCAGGACATATGTAGAGTGGTTAGTGATAGCAGTTGGAAGCTGCCAAGGCACATTCTTTTCTACATGGCACTTCGTCATTGGTTTAGAAGTTCACAGTTGACAACACTATTAAATAAACTTAGACTTGAAACGGCAATAACAATGGCAGTAGAAAATACTTCCACCTTTTTGTCACCGCAAATTATAAGGCATCCAGATGTACCATTCGTTTTTCACTCAGATTTTGACAATTACGATCAGCTTTTGAATGAATTCTGTGGAATGGTATCTGTTCATACATCTTATGGGATTATGCTTCAAGATTTTGACTGTCCTAAGGGGGCGTCGTGGCCGTGATCGTATGGTAGTTGGATTTACAACTACATATGCAATCTGTACCTATCATCACTGATGTTGTGGGTTCGAATTCTGCTCATGGCGAGGTGTATAACAGTATGTGATAAAGTTTGTCAGTGACTTGCTGCAGGTCGATGGTTTTCTCCAGGTCCTCCGGTTTCCTCCACCAATAAAACTAACTGCCACGATATAGCTGAAATATTGTTGAAAGTGGCGTTAAGCGTCATAAAACCAAACCAAACCAATCGATTGTCCTGCTGATCAGAAGACTGGTGGCTTTTTACCCATTGTTGCATCAGTAGATAAAACAGAAATTCTTTCCTTACAATTAGAAACACTGGAAGTGTTACAAGACTGGTATATAGGTGAAGGTAAAATTATGTCATACCCTATTAAACAGTGGGAAGTCCCTGAGTCTGACAGAGTATTTGAGTGTGGAAGCTAGGCCAACATTCTGTGGATAATAGCCAGGTATCTTAGTTCTTTCATTACTCAGGAGTTGCCAGGTTTTATGTGTTTTCAGTCAATTCTTGGTGACAGTTGTCAGAGGCTAACGACAATTGATTATTATCCCGTCATCTACCATCCTATCACTGATAACAAAGCATTCCAAGAATGTCTAGAAGGTATTCAGAGGAGAGGAGAAAAGAAGTTGGCCGGGTGTGCGCAACAACATGGGATCTTTGTGTTTGTGTGAAGGCATTTCCTCTCATTTGGACATTTAAATATGAAAATCATATACTAATGATAGGGACAATCCCGACAGATATTTCCATCCCATGTGCACCTATTTGATAATGGTGGTGTTGCAGATGCTGCTGCTGAACATGAGGTCCTTTATGCAGAGGAAAAAGGGGAATCTGCAAATGCTGCATTCATCAAAGACCATCTAGAGACAAACACCAATTTTTTATAACATATCCGTGGTCATAATTTGAAGACCCTAACCGAGCTCACTAAAAAAACAAAGGTCAAATCTTTGACTAATAAAGTTTTAGAATTCAGATAGCAAAGTAGTAATTTGTTGAAGAATTTCAATAGCGATATATAAAGCTAGATATTTAAGACCTGAATTATACAATTTGAGGCAACTAAAGGACATAAAAAAGACCAGGTTTATGGTGATTAAGGCCACTTTCAACAATATTTCAGTTTTATTGGTGGAGGAAAATGGGGTACCCAGAGAATACCACCGACCTGTCGCAATTCACCGACAAACTTTATCACATAATGTTGTATTGAATACACCCACAGGCATCTGTTACAAATTTTTTGTATCCCTCGACTGACAGCTCTAAAAAGAATATAGAAATATTGTTCCATTTAAAGGGGCATTAGCTATGATTTTGACCAAAAAATTATATGCTTTGGAAATTAGTAAATAGCTTTAAAATGATGAAATAAATGTAAATATTTCACATTAAACAGCTTATCGAACCACTTTCTGCCTTTTGAGAACGAAAATTACCATCGATTACTTATTTGCTTGCAAGCAAAAAATTTGACCTTGCTTTTTCCGTATGCAATTGACCTTACTAGTGACAGGTAAAAACGAATAATTTGTATTTTGTCGCTTATTAACTTCCAACTTGCATGGTTTTTTGTCTGTAATTAACACCGACTAAAAGCAGATTCACGAAAAATAAGAAATAAGTGCATTGTTGTACTGATTTAATGATGATTCGACAAACTCCGTAACCAATGTCGATAATAAGATAGTGTCCATTTCTTGATCGATCTCAAAACACGAGCAGTTGCATGTTTTTTCCACTATGCGCGTACATTTCATAACATTTATAAGTTACAGAAACATGTTTTATTAAGGCATCAATCATATCTGATAGTTTTTATGGGTAACAAAATTTTTTGGATTTGGCAGATAATGCCCCTTTAAAATACAGAGGTATAAAAACTCTTGAATCGTGTTAAGTTTTACAAATCTAAACACTTAAACAGACACAGAAAAAAATTATAAAATATATGACACAAAAAAGCATTAACACTTCTCATTATTGGAGGGCTTTTTGTTAGGGGGGGCTTTTGTACAGGTGGGTTTTGTTCGTGGACTTTTGTTTGGGTGACTTTTGTCCTAGACACATTTTTTTAAGAGGGGAGGACTTTTTTCTAGACACATTTTTTAAGGGGGGAATGTAAATGCTTGTGACTAATTCATTTACCTTGTATATTATATTGACAATAAAATAAGTTTAAAGTATAGTACCAATATTTAATATATAACCATGTGGGATAATGAACAAATAAGTTTATCAGAAATTTGATTGAACAAGCTGTACATGAAAAGTCATTGCATAGTCCCTTACAAATTTTCCTTTTTTTGTGTGGATCGGAAATCCAAGATGGCCACCACCACAGGGAATTGTCAAAATTAGGGCACTTAGTGTGGAACTCAGAAATTACAAACCTGTTAGGACCCCCCAAAAATGGATAAATAACTAACTGAGTAATATTGACTCATGTGAGCATATAGTTAACTTTTAGATCTATTGACTTGGACAAGTCAATTAGACATGCAATATGATTTTGGTGGCTTGAACTCGAAATGACTGTCAAAATGTGTTCGAATTATCGGAACTTCAAGCCACCAAAGCTCCGTAATTTCAGAGAAAATATATAATCTGATGAGGGTTACATTATGCTATGATAAACAACTGATGCCCAGGACAGTAGTCCTTAGAATTAAAAAATATATGTAATAAATTAAAAAGTTCTCTAAGTCTACATTTTGTGCATCTTCTGAATGCACATTTGGTAGCTACAAACATTTCTTAGAAAATATTATTTTTATTGTTTTTGCGATATATTTTGTTGACAGGAAATACAAAGTCGGATATTAACAGTTGGATCAATATCTGTTTAATATTTGATGGTTAGAACATATATTTTAAAGTTATAGCAACTGAAATAAATCATTAAAAAAATAGAATTAGAAGCAATTATAGTTGTTTCCTTTAGTATAATGTAGACATAAAAATTTACTTGGGTTAGCTTGAATTCTCCAACTAGTACACATCTATTTTTAGCTCACCTTGCCAAAGGCCATGTGAGCTTTTATCATTACTTAGCATCTGTTGCTTGGCCAAACGAACCGAAACTTGGTAGGAAGCATCTATGGAAAATTCATTATAAGTATTGCTCATTTCATCCAGATTGGAAAACAAACATGGCCACCATGGGAAGTTCTTGTTTTTTTATATTGTAGTCCTACTTTAATGGGTTACAATTGAAAATTGGATCCTACATATGTAAAAATGACATTATAACTTTTCTTAAAATCTAGGCTTCATTATTATATTATTGAACATGGAACACAAACCGTGTATGAATAATCATGTGAGCCTTTTCTTGGAATTGATGATTTTTTATTTACTTATTTATTCAAAAATGTCTATAATTTTCTATATTTTTCTATTTTCACACAAAGTATAGCTGTACTTGAGACTGAAAACTTGATAAATTTAGTCCTCGAAAGATTTTTCATTGAATGAATAATTTCACATTAATCATTGTGTGATCAAGTTTATTTTTTAAGTAAAAAATGGAAATGACATGCTGTGTAAAACTTGTCTTTCTAACTATTGATGTAAGCCTCATACTTTTTAAATTCTAACTTCTTTCATTGGCTGTATAAATAACTCTGTGATAAAATTCCCAATATATTTATGTTTCACACATGTGTATTACTGAAGACATTATTGTGACCATCATTTCATGTATTTTAGACAGAAACATTGTAAATTACAAAAAAGGGTGCACTCGACTCGCAACCGCAAGTGATAAAGTTTACCAGTTGCTTGCCCATGGTAGATGGTTCTCTCCGGGTACTCCGGCTTCCTCCACCACTAAAACTGGTCGCCATGATATAGCTGAAATATTGTTGAAAGTGGCATTAAACACCAAAAATCAAATCAAAATCAGAAACATTGTACTTGCATTCATTACAATGTTCTTGTTGTATTTCTATGCACGTTAATGTTTTCAGAAACTATACTTGATACCATGAATGCTGTTTACTAATTTATTTGACAATCTGCTAAGCATTTTGTTTGTGTGAAGTGCTAAAATCAAAATGCCACAAAATTTGTAAATTACAGTTAAACTTCATTGCAACGCAGGTATTTGTCTATATAAACAAACCAACTAAACATGAAGATTAGTGGATTTATTGATGAGATGAATTTTCTGTTAATTGTCTTCCGCTTCATAAGTTAATTTGTTTACTGTTATAATCAAAATGATAATTCATTGGAAGCCATAACTTTGTTTGACATTTTAACATGGTTAGAATTATTTTCATTCAATTTTATCCCTCACTATCACTTGGGATAAATTAAAAAAATATGTGTTGCTAATGTTGAAATCTCAAACAAACTTTCATCTTCCATGAATTATTTCTCCCGTCAAAATGAACTAATTAATATTGGGTTGGGTTAAATATTCTGACATTTATATAAAATATACATGTACATATATATATGTGTGAGTCTAATGCTTGTCCCTTTATATTACAGAGGTATTATTCTGTGTATTTTCTCTGCTCTAATACTTGTCTCTTTGTATTACAGAGGTATAGTTCTGTGTATTTTCTCTGCTCTAATACTTGTCTCTTTGTATTACAGAGGTATAGTTCTGTGTATTTTCTCTTCTCTAATACTTGTCTCTTTGTATTACAGAGGTATAGTTCTGTGTATTTTCTCT
>MJUT01020061.1:146268-162761 GCA_002080005.1 Gigantidas platifrons | reverse complement strand
CCGTCGTCGTCGTCTGCGTCTGTAAACTTTTCATACTTTCTTCTTCTTCTTTGAAACCACAGAACTGATTTGGACCAAATTTGGCAGAAATGTTCATTGGGATATCCTCTACTAAATTTGTTATTTTGGTGCAGATCGGAAATCCAACATGGCCGACAGGGCCAATAATGTGTTCTGATTGGTTGAAACTTTGAAAATCTTCTTGTCAGAAACTACTTAGCCGATGGAATTGTAACATTACAGAAATGATGACTGGATGGTCCTCTACTAAATTTGTTATTTTTGTGCCGATCGCATATCCAAGATGGCCGTCATGACTCGACTTAGTTTAACATTGGACCCTATGGGAATTTCACATTTTCATCTTTTTTTCTGAAACCACAAAACAGATTTGAACCAAACTTGGCAAAAATGTTCATTAAATGGTCATATACAAGATTTTCGTTTTTGGCGCTGATCGGAAATCCAACATGGCTGCGAGGGCTCATAATGTGTTCTGATTGGTCGAAATTTTAAAAATCTTCTTGTTAGAAACCAATAAGCCAATTGAATTGTGACTTTACAGGAATGATCATTGGGTGATCCTGTACTAAACTTGTGAATCGTTTGCTGATCGGAAATTCAAGATGGCCACCATGACTCGACTTAGTTTTAACATAGGACCTATGGAAAAAATGTTTAAAAGTCTTCTCCTCTGAAACCAGCAAGTCAATTTAAAGCAAACATGGCATGAATGGTCCTTAGGTGGTCAACTTTCAAAATTATGTCCTGTGAGCCCGACCTCCATCCAAGATTGCCGCAGTCAGCAGACATAGTTTTAACATAGGACCCTATGGGAAAATTGTTTAAAAGTCTTCCCTCTGAAACCAGTCAGCCAATTTAAAGCAAATATGGCATGGATGGTCCTTGGGTAGTATACTTTTAAAATTGTGTCCGGTGACTACTACCTCCATCCAAGATGGCTGCCATGAGCAGACATAGTTTTAACATAGAACCCTATGGGATTTGAATAGTAACTTAGATGTATTCGGCATGCAGACATTCTTAAGAGGACTTAGTTATGTCAGGTGAGCGATACAGGCTCATGTGAGCCTCTAGTTCTTTTGACCATTCTGTTGTCTGGTTTTTTTTCGGTATACAGATTCTGATTACTCCTTTGGTCTCGTCAAACTCTTCTTACATTCGATCAGATGATGATGTTGTCCACTTTATAATA
This sequence comes from Gigantidas platifrons, assembly GCA_002080005.1. Lineage (NCBI taxonomy): Eukaryota > Metazoa > Mollusca > Bivalvia > Mytilida > Modiolidae > Gigantidas > Gigantidas platifrons. Next base: position 161,545 of record MJUT01020061.1, on the reverse strand, counting down.
GACTGTTAAGCTTAGTTGGATTTTTATAGTGCTAGCTCACTGAAACAACAGTCCACGGATAGACATGTTACTCTACATGAACACATTATCTTGATTCACAGCCAACCAATCTTTGGTCTTACTCCTAATGCTGCATGCTTAACGGAGAAGCAACAAATACCAATTTTATAGTCTTTGGTTTGACCATCCAACCGAGACTTGAACCACACTCAACTTGAGGCGAGTAGTTTAACCATTACACGACTGATGCGGTCGAGATAATTAAAAGTGGCTATGAGGTTTTCTCTTGTTTTCTCTACCAGGAAATCAGTAAATTATCATGTCTTAACCACAGTGCTACATATAAACTTGTTGTTACCAGGCAACGCAGATGAAATTAAATTACATGTATTACAAAATCATATGTAAAAATATGGACAACAAGACATTAAACTGGAATTTATGTATGACAAAATAAATCTCCTTGTCTGTTATTTACCCTTATAATTCCCTCATGACAGTGGTTCTTAAATCGTATTCTTATCTTTTTTCCAAAAAAATATAATCATATCTATGACAAATAAAAACCACACCCCACACCTACATTTTTGTATGCTATGAAGAAGAAAAAAATGTTGCTCTCATTTTGTAAATCATAGACGTTTTTTTTGTGCATGAACACCAGATTATGATTTCTATAATTAGACCTTTCCTTAGTAAAGGCATGATGGCCGAAACATTGGATAAAATACAAGAGTGATAATGTTGAACATGTAATATGTCATTTACCCGTTCTTTTCCTTATTTAGATAAAAAAAAACCTTGAACTAATAATAATACAAATATCTGTTTAATAAGAAATTTGATTGTCTTTATTTTCAGGGCTAGATTACGTGTTTTCCTGTTTTTGCGGTATTTACCTTACAAGTACAGTATTTTTCTGTATATACATCGTAATAATGAAGAATAAACCAAAGATATACCCGGAGGCAATACTCCCTGGTATAATATCTGGTATAATGTGGTCTGTAGCAACCAGTTGTTGGTTTTTAGCCAATAGGTCTTTATCTATACCAGTAGCATTCCCTATTATTACAACAGGACCATCAATTATTGCCTCTTTGTGGGGAACCGTAGTTTTTAAGGAAATTAAGGTGAGTATTGAAGATAAAAATGAATAATTGCAAGTCACAATCATTCTGTCTAATTTATTTTTTACCAATCTATTTCTAGGCTGCCTTGGTCATGATAATATGATAGTTTGATTTATATCAGTCACTTCAAGTTTCAAAAACTAGGGGGGAAAAACAAATTCAAAACATTTTGGTCATCTATTTTTTATAGATGACCAAAAAAAATTTGAAGTTTTTTTTCCCCATATTTTTGAAACTTCAAGTGGCTGTGTTTATATCTACCTATAGATATACAATCTATGTTTATCAGCCCAAAGTTATGAATGAGACTCCCGAACATTATGTGATAAAGTTTGACTGTGACTTACGACATGCTGGTGGTTTTCACCGTATACTCTGGATTCCTTTATCAATACAACTGACTGCCATGTTATAACTGAAATATTGTTGAAAGTGGATTTAAACACTAATAACCTAAATGTACATTTGTATTGTTTTATCACTGAAGTTTAGCGATTTGCATTCACTTTTAAGTGACATCAGAAACCAATTGACATTTTGTTTTACTGTATATATAATGGTAATATTTAAGTACATTCTGTGTGTCATTATCATAATTTCAATAACTGAAATATTGTTGAAAGTGGCATTAAACACCATAACCCTAGCCCATAATTGTAACCCATTATACAATTATCACCCTTGTTGGAGTGTGACCCGACGGTTTGTCTCCCAGAGAAAAGTAAGGTCACCCAAGGGCTTGATAATTGGTATATTATATCGAATATTTTTGCATCCGACACCAAGTAATAGAATACCTGCGACTTTGCGAAAATATTCGATATAATAAATAAAATTTCTTCTTCGCCTACAGCGACCAACCTGTCGCTGGACGCCATGTTTGTTGTCTGTTGAATCAAGGGAAGTAACTATAATTGGACACACGTGAGGCTCACGTGGGAATTTCCTTGGGATTTCCTCATGAGCGGTGGACCTTACGATTAGTGGTTGACCCAACGAATGGATAAATAGCATGTGACAGTGTTTTATCAAATCAGATTCAAGATATTTATATGAGTATATAATATAATGTGAATTTAGTGGAATACATGGACATTTCTATATTGTAATCTTGATTAGAATTTAATACATTTCCAATGTTATGAGGTAAATCAAGTTTTATCCACATACAGTAAAAGGTCAGACATTATAGCGAGCATCGCAAGATGCGAGCTAAACAGCAACATGTGTGTAAGGAGATGAATCAATATACTAACAATACCAACCGGAAGTGGTTTTTAAGTTTCAGCATAGAATGGACAATCGGAGAGAATGACCGGAAATAGCCTATTAATTAGAATAAAAAATAAGTATCCAGTTTAAAAATAACAAACAAAAAATAGGAATCCGTACAGCTTCTTTACATGAAACGATTAATTTATTTAAAAAGATGACAATCGCTATAGTTTACGTCACACAAGTATTGTTACGTCACGTCATTCATTTCATGATCACTGACACTGTTTAGAGTAAACAATCATTGCCCTGCGTTTCTCAAGTTGGTGGCTATTTTCCAAATAATTGTTTATGTATTGAATGGTGCAGTTCCCAGCAATGTGAAAAGAATGTCTTTTTATTTAAAATTAGTAAGATAAATCTCGAGTACGTTGAGATTTTCCTCACAGAGATTCCGTAATGTTTACAAAGACGTCACTGGGGTTTCCCACATTCCTAACCTATGACGTCACGAAAGTTAGTTCCGACTAAAGTACATTTTGTATATATATAGGTCATTTTCTATCACATAGGTTGTATTTATTAGCAAAATAGATGTATTTCTATAAAATACATACTTAATGTTTGATAAATGATCATTACAGAGTGAAGTACAGGAAACAGCCTTTTAATTTTAATAAAAAAAATAACTATCCAGTTTAAAAATAATCCCCCCAAAAAATAGAAAGGAAACCGTACATGAAACAATTAATTTATTTAAAAATTGACGATCGTTAGACCTTCTTGTTTCGCCCCTAAAGCTGTCGTCACACGATTTCGTTGATCATGTCGCTCATAGTTTCAAAACAAAGCGGAAAAAAATGTCAAGCAATTGTAGGAGTATAAAGATGATTTTTTTAAAAACAATATTGATTCAGTTGCCAACCCTTAAAACTATTTACACTGGTTGGCGTGGCTAACCTATTGTTGGAGGTTATCCCTGAACTCCTCTATGGAGCTGGCCCCAACTGTAGTGTCTGGTAGGTGGTTCCATGTGCTGTTCTTTGGAAGGAGTTTCTGAGAGTATCATAATTGGACCTCTCCTTGATGAACCTATGATGATCTCTGGTTCTGCTGTCACCAGGTCTGAGGTATAATTCTCGGTCGATGTCCATGAGTCGATGCTGGATCTTATACATCATAGCGAGTCTGCTTATCCTCCTCCGTTGTTTTAAAGTCTATACCTCTCAAGTGATGTCAACATGCTTTTCACGCATCGAAGCGGGCAGCTCTTCTTTGCACATTTTCGAATGTCTGTATCAGGGTTTGGGTGGTGGGATCACAAACCATTGCTGCATATTCCAGGGTTGGTCGTAGGATCATGAGGTAACTGGTTTAATACTTGTTTCATTTTGATCAACTGCCGATTGGTCCGATCAAAATTGTTTGTTTACAACAAGAGAAGTGGATCAGCGGGGGTAAGACATTCGATATTTTATGCCTTTTCTGTCGGAGTTATGAATTGATTTGGGCTTGAAAAGGATGATTATATATTTCTTTATGAAAGCTATTATTTGTTTTCTTATATCATTGACATTTCGGTGGACTTTGAACCACATTTTTACAAATAATCATGTCAAAGTTTAACGTTATGAACTCTCATTATTTATTTTACAAAACATGTACATAAACACATACGAGCAACATGACCCACAGGGGTTTGTTACGATTTTTGTTTTATCCCTCGACTACTCTCATGTGTCTCATGTGTACAAAAATGTATTTTTTAGAGTAGTCAAGGGATGATAAAAAAAAATCGTAACAAGCCCCTGCGCACGACCCCCGGATGAAAAGGATATTTTTGTTTAAATGATAGACGTTTGACTCATCACAGTCACTTGAAGTTTCAAAAACTAAGGGGCCCGGGTGGCTCAATGAGTTAGGTCGCTGGATCTAATAACTCATACAAGCCCATCACCAATACGGCATGGGTTTGCGCCCAGCTTTGTAAATTACAAAAAATGGTGCACTCGACTCGCAACCGCAAGTGATAAAGCTTACCAGTTGCTTGCCCATGGTCGGTGGTTCTCTCCGGGTACTCCAGCTTCCTCCACCACTAAAACTGGTTGCCATGATACAGCTGAAATATTGGTGAAAGTGACGTTAAACACCAAAAATCAAATCAATCAAATCATTTTCAAAAACTAAAAAACAAATAAGAAAAAAATGTTTTTCTAATTTTTATTTTATTTTTGGAACTTCAAGAGACTGTGGACTCATAATCATAGACTGGTAAAATACATGTACATGTCTATGCGTAGATGCGATGCTCGCCTGTAGGCTGTGCCTAATCCATATTACTCTTTATTACAAATCTACCTGGAGTTGAGTTTCGTTGCCATAGCAATCATTTAAAATAAAATTAACATATTACAAAACAGGTGATTTGAATCTGTATGTAGAAATAAAACCCCCCAAAAATGTTTTACTCTAAAAATATCATTAAAGTTGTTCCTCTCTTATCAGGCCATTCCCAACCTGTCACCTCTTGTATCAGGACAGATTTCAAATGCACCGAGATTGTAAACATACTATAAACTAACCCTTGTCAAGAGAGGCTTAGTCATTCATTCATTATTGACAGGGTATATATATAACAGTGTCAAATTTTCTTTATTACAGGGAAGAAAAAACCTGTTAATCCTATTTTTGGGATTTGCCATAGCAATAACTGGTGCAGTATTAGCTGGTGTGTCTAAAGGTTAAAGGTTAAGGAATGAGATTTTACTATAAACACTAAAATAGTGCAATATAGAGAGTCGTGATCAAACAGGAACAATTGTGATATAACTGTTTTATTAAGTTGATTTTCAACTCTAAAGTGTTACTATATGTCACATGATATTCACATATTTTTAATTTTTTTATGTGAAATACAGTCAAACTTGCCCATAGTGGTCACCTTTATTAAGAGGACACCTTTTAATTGTCCTGTCATAGAAAATTTTATATGAATTAAACCTCTTTTAAGAGGTCACCTGTCTTGAAAGACCTTTTTTTTTCTTCGTCTCCACTTTGACCTCTTAATACAGGTTTGGCTGTATTACGTTTTGTTGCCCATGTGGCCACCTGTATTAAAAAGTCACATTTTCCTTGTCCTGTCATAGAAATTTTCATATAAGATGAAATGAACCTCTTTTAAGAGGTCACCTGTCTTATAAGATCACTTTTACTTTGTCCCCAAGGTGACCTCTTATTACACGTTTGACTGTATTACCTTTTGTCTATAATACAAGGATACAGTAGATTGTGTCAGTTCTGTATTGTAAGAGATTTTAATATTTTCTTCCGTGTTATAAAATTTATGCATATATACAGTCCATGCAGTCACCTGTGTTAAAAGGTCAACTTTTGCTTGTCCTGTCATAGAAAATTTATATGAATTGAACCTCTTTTGAGAGGTCATCTGTCTTATAAGACCACAATTTCATTGTCACAATTGTGACCTCTTAATACAGGTATTTTTTTACTGTAGTTATAACATAGAAGTTATCTATTTGGAGTTTTAATATACATTTTATATCTTTATGAGTTATATGGTAAAGCTATGGACTTAATTTTCCAGTCATGAATGAAGATATTGTGATATTTTGAAACTCCAAAAATATCTTCTTCTTTATTTTTTTGCTATAGTGTGAAATTGATCAGAAATGAAATTTTTATATCACTACAAAAAATGATGGTTGTATTGTGTTGTGGTTTATTCATGTAAAATTTTATGTTTTGTCTGTTACAAGAAAAATGATATGATGGCTAAACTAAAGACCTACTACTTATAATTAGAAAATCAATAGCCAAGAGACAACTCCAGTGTATTTGAGGAGAATGATAATAATATAATTTTGTTTTAACCCAGGGTTTTTAGTGGACTTTGTGTTGTACGATCGTTGGTTTTCTATGTCGTGGTTTCTGGACCATTGTGTGTCTTTTATAGGTTTTTTTTCTGGTAATTGTAATGTCTGTTCTTTGCTTTTAAGGCTTCTGATTACTCCTTTGGTGTCTTTAAACTTTCATTGCAGTACATTAATGTTTATTATTAACCCCCACCCTCCCCCAGAAATACATGTACAGTGGAATCTGTCTAATCCTAGGGACCTAGTAAATGTGTCAGATTGTACAGGATGCGGAATACTCAGGTTTTTTTTTAGTCAATAGAAATACTTTTGGACCATAAATTGTTGTCAAATGTTACAGGATGTTGGAAAACTGAGATGTCAGATTGAACAAGTTCCACTGTATATATTTCTTGGATAACTGTATAATAGTGAATACATGTAGTAGACTCACACAGATAAATACCCCGGTACACTAATATATGGTACTTGTTGTTATTGTAAACCAGTACCTTCAATATAATAATACAGAGTAAAACCTGTTTAAAATGAACTTGAAATAAAGTCTCAATGTGGGAAATCTTTGTAAACTAAACACCTGTCTATTGTGAACACAAAAGTTGGTCTCATGGAGGTTCTGTTTAGACAGGTTTCACTGTATATATACATTATGGTCATATAATTTTTAAAAATCATACCTACACATTTGCCCAGTTCAACCTTTGGCTTTACGAGGGATTTTATCATAGCCCCTATTTTTTTGTTTTACCTGATGTAAGATAGTCTATATTATAATTTAAGTTTTTCTTTTAATTGTACAATATAAAGGCCAGTTTGTTTTCATTTGCTACTGTTTTATTAATAAAATGTAGACCATTTCAGATTTTTGTAAACACCAGTAATTGGCATCTATTTTACATGTGGAATAATTTATAAGGGGTGCAGTAATTGGTCAGTATTTTTAGATTTTTATTAAATTTAACCCCAAGAAGAACTCTATGCTTGGTTTAAGGAAAAAAGAAAACCAATTGCAATATTTGTTATAGAGGTAATAAAATGAATTAAAAAAAACACGACACGGTAAAAATAGTTCAAAAATCTAATAATAAATGAATGTAGAAACAGAGGCCAAATTTATACCATTAATATTTAATGCATTTCATTGAGGTCACACTATTGTTCAGACAGTAGATTATTCTAAGAATCTACAGTTTATTCTGTTATTCTTGCGTATATGAACTTTAATCGTTTACCAATTTAATGGTTAAAAACATGTTTTACATATTTTGGAACTTAGGAGTATCCAACCCCTGCTTTACTTATTATGGTCACGCCACTTGACAATTATAATTATATATATGACTCTTGATGGTAAACTTTATTTAACAGATAATTAACAGTATTGTTTCTTGCACAATCCTTTCATGAGTTTGAACCCCGTTCATGGCGAGGTGTACTCGAAACAACAAAATGTGATAAAGTTTGTTAGTTACTTGTGACAGGTCGGTTGTTTTCTCCTGGGACTCCGGTTTTCTCCAACAATAAAACTGACCACCACGATATAACTGAAATATTGTTGGAAGTGCCATTAAATACCATAAACCCAAAACCTACACATTCCTTTCAGTTTATTATCACAGTTCTTACAAGATGATTCCACAAAATCAGCAATAAATTAGACATCAAGTGTAATTGTTGACGAGGATTTAAATTTTCTAGAACTTTGGAAAATTGCATGAAAATGCCAAAATCAATTTTTTTTCTTTATTAGAAATAGTGGGTGAATATCTTAACTTTCCTATGGTTATATATTTTTGCAGATTTTAACAATTATTCATAATATCATAAAAAATTTGCAATTTCACCAAGAACCAAGAGATGGTGGTATAGCAATATTTTATTATTGGACAATACATAGGGTTGTTTCATATTTTAGTAGACATGGCAATTTTGTGACATTCATTGATGTAGCTAAAAATAGATATTTGCTAATGGTGACATCAGTCATATAGTAAATTATGAAATTACATAGCTACATACAATGAATAGATCCAATATAGAGGTTAAAAATCTTATACAAAGGGACTTTTATGATATTGTAAATAAAGTAATGCACTGGATCTTAAACAAATTCAGATTACATGCTACTTTGGGTTAAATTAACTGTCTGTTAGTTATATACTGGTATACTGGTTGACATTATATTTTTGTATGCCACAAATGTTGAAATTCATAATTCAATCTTTACAGAAAACTTATTTTTGGAAATATTATGTCATACATTTATTCAATTACATGTACTAGTTTATGAACTCAGGGGCTGTTGTAGTCGTGATTGTATGGTAATTGGATCTACAAGTACCTGTGCAATCAGTGCATATCATCACTAAAGTTACAAGTTCGAACCCAGTTCATGTTCTCGATACAACATTCCATGATAAAGTTTGTCAGTGACTTGTGACAGGCCAGTGGTTTGCTCCGGGTACTCCGGTTTCCTCCACCAATAAAACTGACCGCCACGATATAACTGAAATATTGTTGAAAGTGGCGTTAAACACCATAAACATAAACCAAACCATAAAGTTAATCAATTACATGTACAGGGTATATGAACTACTATGGTAGGTCATGTAGGTTCAAAGGTTGTATATATTTGGGCATTCTAATTACCAGGACATTATTTATAATAATTTTTAGACATAAATGAGATTATATTTTATTGATATACTTGATATTATTGAGTTTAATTACATAACATTTATATTTAATATTATATTTTGATAATTTATTGTTTTATTAACAAATACATGTATCATTTCACATTAAATAAACAACATTATTTTGTTGTGTTGTGTCTACTATGTAGCTTCACAAATGATATGGACTATGTATCTACATAGATACGATAACGTAACCCTCATTCTGCTTGTGCTCCATTTAGGGTTACGAATCGATCCCATTCAACTTATGGGAGCAGCGCCCGGAGTGATTCACACCGGGCGGTTTTTTGTCCTAATTCCGTTGTAAGTGGTTGGAAAAATTAACGGGGGGTAAAAGATAAATATATTTAGGTAAACCTTGAGGTGTTAAATAATCGCTGCAGCAATCCATGGTAGACTTATATCCATCTGAAAATTTGAATGCATGAAATCTTCTTTCTGTCCGACATTTTGTTTACAAGTTGCTAGTTCACACGCTCTTGCCTCGTTTTTGAGATATCCTTATTTGGATCAATTTTATAGTAAAATCGACTTTTTCATAGTAACAGTTTCCATATATGGATAGGCTCCGCCCATCGTGAGAGTCTACGTAAGGTGTTATGGCGGACAAGTAACAATTTTCAAATATGAAACCGGTCTTGAAGATAGAAACAGGGATTGTAACACTTATTTCGTATCACCATTACTTAAAAATTGTTGGGAATAATAAGATATGACCAGATATGCAAAAAGAAAGTTGAAATATTCACGGAACGAAAATTTTAATTTGCTCCCATACAAATGTACGTTGAATGAGATCGATTCGTAACCCTAAATGGAGCACAAGCGGAATGAGAGTTACGTTATTGTATCTAGTATCTACAGGAAATCTTGATCAGTTAGTCTTATTTATGTGAACTTCTCTTCTACTTTCTTTTTCCATATTAGAAAGAAAATCAAGTGTTTTTGGGATAAAAATGTAAATATTGCAATTTCTGTGAACATTGTTTTTAACTATCTATTTGATGTTGTTATTGTAACGCCACGATATAGCTGAAATACTTCTAAAGTTGATGTTAAACATCAATCAATCAATCTTTATTGTGCTAACCTTATCAGTGGTGTAATGGTTAGCATAGTGGCCTCGAGTGGGTTAGATCGTGGGGTCAAGTCTTGGTCGGGTCAAACCAAAGACCATAAAATTGGTATTTGCTGCTTCTCCGCTAAGCATTCAGCATTAATGAGAAAGAGACAAGACTGGTTTGCTCAAAATCAGAATTATGTGTTCAGTGGAGCTATCATGGTCATGATCGTATGGTAGTTGGATTTACAACTACAAATATGTACCTATGCAATCAATTCCTATCACCATCAATGTTGCGAGTTTGAATCCCGCTTATGGCGAGGTCTATTCATTTGTCAGTTACTTGCGACAGGTCTGTGGTTTTCTCCAGGTGCTTCGCTTTCTTTCATCAATAAAACTGGCCGCCGTGATATAACTAAAATATTGTTGAAAGTGACGTTAAACACATAACCCTCACCCTAACCTCATCAAGGGGAGATAATGCATTTGATAAAAAAAACAGCATGATTTTCAAGACATTTCCTGTTCATCCTAGAGTAAATACAAGTTTTGAATGAGTACAAGATATTACAAATAAAGAAGATTATTATACATTATTTATTTTATTTAGTATGCTACATGTATATAAATAATCAATAATTTAATCATAGTACAAAGAACATTTACATAATGAAGCCATGACAGTATCAACAATAATAATGGATGCTCAACCAGCAATATTGGAGAGGTAACCATATAAAATAATTATTGTAACTCTTTCAGAGAGTGATTAACTGTTTTATTTCCATACACCAAAGGCTGTCATGGCCGTGATCATATGATAGTTGGATTTACAACTACCTATGCAATTAGTGCCCATCACCACTGATGTTGTGAGTTTGAATCTCGATCAGGGAGAGGTGTACAACATTATGTGATAAAGTTTGTCAGTGACTTGCAAGAGGTCTGTAGTTTTCTCCGGGTCCTCCAGTTTCCTCCACCAATAAAACTGACCGTCACGATATAACTGAAATATTGTTGAAAGTGGCATTAAACACCATCAAACCAAACCAAACCAAAATTGATGCTGAATCGTCCCATTATTTAAGGCTAAGGTAGTCCTAGAATGTCAGAGTTTCTAAAATGACAAATGTACTATCACTAAAATGTTACCGTGGTAATAATGACAGACATGTAATATATTTACTGGATTAGACCTGTGAGCAGCTTGATAACTATTACATAAAAAAATTAAAATATGCTATTGCTTATTTGATGGTGTTTAATGCCACTTTCAACAATATTTCAAGTCACTGACAAACTTTATCACCTAATGTTGCACACCCCACCCTGATCGAGATTCGAACATCAGTGGTGATGGCACTGATTGCACAGGTAGTTGTAAATCCAACTACCATCAATCAAGACCAAGACAGTCCCTCATATAGTAATACAGAAAAGTAAGATAAAGTTTGTATTAAGACAACAATAAATAAAATCAGGAGATATTATAGTAGGTTTGTAATATTATTCTCTTGATTTACAATACCTGTATACAGTGACCCCTGTCTAAACAGAACCCTGAATAAAGTAGAATCCTGTAGTAACCAAACCCTGATTAAAACAAAATCCTGTAGAAACCAAACTCTGATTAAAACAGAATCCTGTAGAAACTGAACTTTAATATAGTCCCTATGTAGGAATTTGTTTGTTAATTTAACCTGTAAAAAGTCAACACCTGTCTATTCTGAGGACAAAAGTTGGTCCCAAGAAAGTTAGGTTTAGACATGTTTCACTGTAGTACATGTATAGATAAAAATAATCTTTTTGAAAAAAAATATCCAAATAAAAAATATAATATTCCAGTTAAAGATGTATCCATTTGAGTTATTTATTAACATAACGCTAATCTTGAAAATCCATTTCTCATGACATATCAATTCTACTAGAGATTTTTTTTTGTGTCTTACATTTTGTTAAAAAAATGATGGAAATTATAATAGAAAAATAGATCATGGATACTGTAAACAAATACAGCTTCCTCTTGGAGTGGATCAGAAAGGATACAGGAAAAATGACCATTTTACTACTGAATGCCACAAACATAGATACTTATAAAACAAAACAAAAACAATACACGTAATTATAAATGAAATATAAAATAATGCAATACTAACAAATAAAATTAAAGTGTATAATGTATAGTTACAATATTAATGCCATGTGTTTTCTTAAAAACAGCTATTCATAGTAGATATGTGTCAAGTCTATTTCTTGTTTAAAATGATATTTATAATGTTTAGTGGCAGTGATTTTTTTTTATGAGGTATAACTTTATCCAGTTATATTGCTATTAATTTATGAACCATTACTTTAAAAGTCCAGCGAACGGTATTTCAGCTATATTCAGGACGATTAACCAGTTATAGAATGAATTTTAATTGTATACATTGGCTAATATGATTTCCCAATCAGATTCTTGATTGCTGTAATATTTGGCCATTAAAACAAGTTCAGTCAAACCAGCTTTAAAGACCCCCTCTATAAAGCAATACCTTTGTATTATGTGACCTTAATTTTAATTTCCCTTCACAGTGTATATCAAATAAATTAAACCTGTATTAAGTGACCACCTGTCTTACATTTGTATGTGACCCTATTTCAATGTTCCCTTGGAAGGTAAAATAAGGCATGTTTGTCTATAAAATTATATTTTTCTAGGTTCAATCAAAATGTGTCTCTCTAATTAAACCTTGCAAAAGATGTATCAACAAATTCATATTCATTTCTAAAAGTATGTTGACTTAGAGATCATCAGATGTCTTAAAATATGTTGACTTAGAGATCATCAGATGTCTTAAAATATGTTGACTTAGAGATCATCAGATGTCTTAAAATATGTTGACTTAGAGATGTCTTAAAAGAAGGGTAATAGAAAAATAAAATTTAAATCCTTCATGATAAAGTATCAGTTCATATAAGTTATAAAACTTCTGAGTACAAGTTGTGTACTGGTACTCGAAAAAAACCATCCAATCAGAACATCATATCTAATAAATACAGAGTTTTGATTGGACGATTTTGAAGTATGAGTATAAAACTCGTACTCGAACAGTTTAATGGCAGTGAGGCCTGTTCTACATTCACCACTCAATCCACACGTTATTGTAATTGAAAAATAAAGAAGGTATTTGAAATAAATAGGAGTGTAACCATATACTTAAATGATTTTTGTTGAACGAAGTTGTACAACATTTAGCACTAGGTTTATCCAAAGTCTATACACTTATATAGCATCTGATGCTGACAAAAATAGGGAACACGGATAAAATATTTAAAATATGAAATATAAAATTACATATTTGTTCAAAATATATAGGCACATATCAAAATTCAAGATATTTCAAAATATTCATTACAAATACGTAAATTCCTAAAAGTAAGAACACATGTCTATTTTCAACTAGAGGCTCACATGACTTTGTATTACTCAATTGGGTATAACAATATATTGGGTAAGTATCCAATGAACACTTCTATGCAGTTTTGGGTTCAATCACGTTTCCGATTACTGTGATATTTTAACATTTTCCCACAGTCATTATCAACGCTTTCTTGCAGTGGTGGAGAATCTTTACCTTGGTCAACAAAAACTTTGTGGTTTCAGAGGAGATTTTTTATTTATTTTCCCATGATAGTTTACTGTTAAAACTTACAGTGGTGGTTATCTTGATAACAAATTTGTTCATAGATTTCATAGTGATAGCAGGGCTCGAAATTAACGCTAGCAAGCAGGCAAATTACTAGTTGAAATTTCAATTTGCCTCAATTTTGCTAGTGAATAAAGTTAGAACTAGCAGAATTTTGCTAGTTGTAAAAAATTATGTGTTCAGAATCGTATCTGAACTATGACAAACGTGTAAATTTGTTTTTCGTAAGATCGGTAAAGATCGCATTGAATTCATAAAAAAGGACGGTATAGTTACGTATTTGTCCGAGAAATACGAATATTTACGTCTCTGTCCGAGAAATACGAACAACCATACTGGTTCCCGATTTTTAAAATAACATGTGGTTGTAATTTTTACAGTTCAAGTTACCAGTCGAAATGTCAAAAAGAAGAAAAGTTTTCTGATCACGATCGCGACGTTACAAAAATTACGAAATTCTTTCGCCAAGTTTCAGGTAGATTTATAATTGTGATTATAGTGTTTATAGTGATTAAGAGGAAATAATCGTGAAAATCGTTGTGTGACAGCTGTTACACTATCGTATGAACACATCCTGTCTGCTAGTCCGAGATTCCTCTGCCGTTCGACGACTATTTACATCTTGCTGCTGTCGAACGTCAGAGCGCTCTCCATAATGAAAACAGCGGATTTTCCTGTCCATCTCAGCCGTGGCACATTTCCACGTTTTGTGGCTATCAGATTTTATTTTCTATCCAAAACCCTAATATATATCGCTTCACCAATCATTTTTCTATTCATTCATANGTCCGAGAAATACGAACAACCATACTGGTTCCCGATTTTTAAAATAACATCTGGTTGTAATTTTTACAGTTCAAGTTACCAGTCGAAATGTCAAAAAGAAGAAAAGTTTTCTGATCACGATCGCGACGTTACAAAAATTACGAAATTCTTTCGCCAAGTTTCAGGTAGATTTATAATTGTGATTATAGTGTTTATAGTGATTAAGAAGAAATAATCGTGAAAATCGTTGTGTGACAGCTGTTACACTATCGTATGAACACATCCTGTCTGCTTGCAAGAATGGCAAGATTACGATTTTCGTTTCTCCAACTCTGGCCTGGCTAGAGCCTAGAGAAATCAATTATCATATTTTTAACAGAAGTCATCTCATAATTTTATTCAAATAATTATCATTGCTCTGTTTCCAGCTTGATTACCTCTAACTCATCTCTTTTACAAAAAAAGCAACAACAAAAAATTAACAGACAGGCATATTTCCTTTACTGGCTTTACAATAATTATTCTGTCACATTACATAATGAAAGATAAAACAGACATGACAGTCAATAGTTATTATCTTGGTAATAATTATATAATTATTTGAGATGAAAAAAGTTCAGTACATGCACAGTGATGCAGCATACCCACAGCTTTTTTTCATTTCAGGGTACATGAACCCCAACTCCACCAATTTGGGGGTACATGGAATTTTTTGAGGGTACAGTGTGTGGCTCTTTATATTACTATACCAATAAAACATTGTTTAAAACACTGTGTATGTTTTCATATGATATGGCCATTCCCCAGGAAATATTAATGC